>JAMKCH010022795.1:0-102750 GCA_023653785.1 Ophioderma brevispina
ACTTCCTCTTAAAATAGGAAGATTACCTGTTGTGTGATTTTTGCCAAATTGCCCCTGAAACCATTGATCATATTTTTTGTGATGTACAATATTAAAACCAATTGGGATGACCAATTTCTTTGATTGAATTAGATTTGATCCAGATTGTCTATTAAATACCTTTGATCGTATGTTTGGTATTGAGAAAGACCCTTTCCTACTATTTAATTTTGGTGCTTTAAATTTTACATTTATAAATGCCTTCCAAAACACCCCTCCCTAACCTTTACTGCATTTAAATCTTTCGTCATACGGAAAATGCAAGGTTGAATACATATTGCAATCAACGGGAAATTGCTCAACATTTTAAAAAAGGGCGTTTCGATATACAGTACGCTTATACATGTATTCGTAAGACTTGATTTTATTAAACTTGACTTTATGTTTCTTATTAATCTTACTTAATCTTCTGTTTAAGTAATACTGCTGCTGCAACTAATGTGATTTCTTGATTGTGGATTTTTTTGCGAATGATAGATTATAAAGAATATGAGAAAAAAACAAAAAAAAAACGCAATCCTTATTATACTTTAATTGCATAGATAAAATAAATGGGAATGTTCACGTCATTAAAAAAAAAGCCTTTTGGGGGCCTTACCCCACGTTTTTTATCATATCATCAATGCATGTTGTATGTACCAAATCACTGGATCACCTTACTGAACCTTGAAACATAATTTCAATAAACAGAGAGAAATCCCGGCGAGGAAACACGGTGAGCCAAAAACCAGGACTGCTTCAAAACCCTGGTGAAATGACCGACACCTTCTCTGATTTGACTTACAGTTTCTCTGTCCCCTCTCTCTGCAGATCTATCTGTGAATTGAATCAAGTGCATGATGCTTTGACTATTACGAAATAGTAGCGCTTTTATCAGTTTCAATCACACCCCTCCACCATCTCTGATCCACTGCGGGCACTGATCTCGTTCATGTGGATCTCCTCATGCAGCGTACGAAGTGCTATTCGCACCGTGGGCGGTGTCTAATTGCTAACAATTTCGTCTTATTCGCACCACACAAATGGACTGTCTTAAGGTCATTATACATAGGTCATGCCGCTTGCCGCTCACGTCAAGCCGCTTGTTACGCCGCTTGCCGTTGAGCTTTTATAGTCCAAGCGGCACTATCGCTTGAACTACTTCATCGAGCGAAGCGCCGCTGAAAAGTGAACTCAAGCAACTCAAGATGCGATTTGGTCGCTTGGGCAAAGCCGCAGCCCGAGCGGCAGGGATATCGATTTATCGGCTTGACGCTTTTCCGCCTGGGTCACCGCTAGCGCTTCTGGCATGATTGCGTATGACGCTACATTTCATCATCATAGCGGCAAAGCGGTAGCGCTGACACTATGTAATGACCTTTACGCAGCATTGACCTTTCCGCCGCGGCAAATTTGGATTATCACTATTCCTCTCAGAATTAGTTTGGAGTCGAAAGATGTTTGTAGACAGACACAGTAAGCCTAAACTTTCTTATAACCTGAGACTGAAATGTAACTCTAGCTTATAACTCTATGGGTTAAAGGTACGTCGAGCTCTGCCAGGTACTGTCTTTTTCATTGAAAAAGTGGAAAACATGAAACAATGGCTTGTAGTATATAGAGGAGGCATATATTGGGCAGAAATTGAACATGTTTACTTTGCGATTTTTTTTTCTAAGACCGCAAGGTTTGTGTTATTGTTGTTTTTGTTTGTTTATTAGCTTTTATTATTTATTTTGTGGCAGAAAAATTTGCAATTTTGATGACTTTGTGAATGTGTATGCGTGTGAGCCTCTGAATACAAAAAACAACTTCAATATATAACACTACTCCTATATTAACAAATAACAATTAAGAATTTTGAAGAAATTGTCTCCAAGTGTGGTCGACTACATTAATCTAACACATGCTGTCTATGTGGCCAAACAAACTTAAGTAAATGAAATTTAAATAAGTACAAACTTAATTTTACAATCGAATATTTTTAGCAAAATTACATCAGTCAATTAAATAAAAGTTACTAAAATACAGCAATAAAAGAATTATAATGACAAATTAAAAACAAAATTACTAATATAAGCAATTCACAAAATAACATCAAAGTAAATGCAAACAAAAAATTCAAATTCAATAATAAAAATGCAATACATGAAATCAGCAATAAAAAAAACAAAATATTAAAATAAATTAATAAAAATAAAATTAAAAAGCAATAAAACCCTTATAAAATGCAACCACAATGAAAAATACATACAGCATAGACTAAGAATGTGAGAAAACCACAAAAAGGAAATGTTCTTTGGAGTAAACATCCAAATTATCAACAACAAAAAGAAAGAACCACGAAAATACCCCCCCCCCATGACGGAGAAGTTTTTGACTATATATATATATTAGATATATATATATAGATATATAAATGATATATAATATATATCTATAGATATATTTATATCTATATAGATATATATATATAATAATTATAAGCTAGATAGGGCCTAACTCTAACTGCCGCTGTGACCTGTGAACCCGGCCAAAATTTCGTTATTTTTTTAATTTTTTAGGTTTTTTCTTTTTTTAAAAAGAAAAGTTTACTTATTCGCTATGGTGCGTATTACAAGAAAAGGTTTCCTATTCACACCGCTACGGTGCGAATTACATAAAATTTTTCTATTCACACGCTACTGTGCGAATACAAGAAAGGTTCCTATATTCACACCGCTACGGTGCCAATTACCTAAAAAACATGGCTTATTCGCACCGCCACGGTGCTATACTCTTCCGCAGCGGTATTATGCGGGGTCCGAGGTCGGTTTTAATGAATTTGTGTACTACTAGATTCTTCCACATTGACTAAAGTAATCCAGCCACAGAGAAGGTACGTTTTTTGGATTTTCCTCCAATTTCTTTCTTTCCAATTATGCATTAAAAAACTTGTTTTTGATTTGGACAAAATAATTATTTTCAACCTGAAATCATTGTATTTTGAGAAAAGTCAAACCACCATTGAAAGTAGGTCCAGCGCGGATGACTATTTTATACCAGGCCCGGAAATTTTAAATCTCACCTCACAGCTGCAATGTTGATGTTCCAAGTCAGGAGTGTACCGATCAGATGTAATGCATGAATGTGAACGAATTGTTTTGAGGATTTTAGGCCTAATTTATCTTGCTCATGTAAGTAGAATTAATGTCGGTCCAAAACTACACTCGGTCTTCATTTGGCATGCGTATTTTGCCCATTAATAATGAGTATTCAATTCAGGGTACCACCTATCCTAGACTCAGCTTCCAATTCCAGTCCGCTGATATAAATATATCGACTGGGCTTAAAGGTCTATTCCCGCTCGTGGCGAAAGAGGACCTCTCAGACGAAAATCTCTAATATTTATACAACTGCTGCAATACTTGTACCATCCTGTGCGATCTTCTTCTTTATTCTCACCCTTTGTATCTAAGTTGCCCCTCGACAAATTTTAGCCGTTGGAGTTGTATGCTCCCTTGAGACCGACGGTGACACTTCGGTTGGCAAATAGTTAATCATGAACCTTGTCCCCCCCATTGTTTCCGTGAGTGTGACTTTTATGAATAGCTGCCAATCAATCACAAATACTTACAAACATCCCATGCGAAGTACCTTTGAAGTTTCTTGATTCCCCGTTGCTTGTTGATGGTGCCAACTCGGCAGTATTTTTAAGATAAACGATCTTATGTCTCGTGAAGTTGAAGAGTTGTATCGACGAATTCGATACAGCGGCAATACGGCAACAGTGTAGTCATGGGCACGAGGTTTCTTATCGTTATTAGCTCCTTAAGCCCCACGTGAAGGTCCAATGTGAAAGCAAAACACACCAGCAAAATCCCCCGCCCGCATGACTTGATTTACGAGTACGAAAATGACCTCGTTGCCAGTTAGTCCATATAGCATAACGGTACCCGATTTTTACTTTTCGTATCATACTTAGTAATGAACAATTCGTACCACAGCACTTTCAACAAGCAGCCAAAATCATGGAGGACAGCTGAACTGTAAGAGGGCTTTACTTTTTAAACAATAGTTTTTCCTTTACTGTTTGTTAAACCCTCATTTCAATAATCCTAATTAAAGTAGTTCTGGAAGATAAATCAATCATTTGTAACGGTAAAACATACGCAATACTGCGGGTTTGTTTTGTTGATTGGTAACCCGAAGTGAAACTCATGCACACAAGCTAAACGCTGTACAATTAAAATGAGCGCAGCCGATAAACCTCAGCTGCGTGTGGAACTGCATGAGTAAAGCATGGCAAATATTTATTTATATTATTTTATGAGGAAGTCAGACTGGAAACTAAACCAAAGGGAGATAGTATACAAAACAACTGGGCACAAAGCAGATAATGAAATAAAAATGCAGGATGACCTCGCACAGCGACACTGGGGGAAATGTAATTTGTAAGGAATCTTGGGGTGGACGATGAGCGTAACTTGCTGGATGGGGTAAAGTTGAGGATATAGAGGGGGAGATATGGTTCATAGAGAAGATGAGATGACAGTCCCGTATATAATACATGTTTATCAAATTATTCTGAATCTATAGGCAGAGGAAGAGAGGATAGGAAGGAGAGAGAGGGAGAGATTAATTCGCAATAAACCCAAACTATCTTCAAAAGCGGTAGAAAAAGTAATCATTTATTTCACATATTTTAAGTCACAATTTATGAATAACTAGAAAATGGCTGTCACAATTTTATAGCACGTCAGCTTCATATGAAATGAGTATCGGTGTCATATTTACAATCGGATTGAATTTTACTGATACTATGTACATCAGAAAGATCAACCGCATCCCGCCCCGGCCCGGCGCGGCATGTGCTGTAAGTTCCTTGAGTTTTTAAATTTGAGACGTCACAACAAACGATCGCCAAATCTTCATTTGATGCCGCGCCGTTTAAAAACTTGAGACTCCAGTGATGTTGTAACTATTTTAGAACAAATCTATTTTGTTTTTTAAACATGTTAAGCATTTAAACTGAGTAAAATGTTGTTACGTAGAGCGCAGCACACACTGGTGCGTCTGTGCTAGTGGCCGGCCCCTCGTGGTCATGGTCAGGCGCGTGAGATGCTCAGCAGGCAATAATAATCGCGGTATCAAGGGACCACTAAATGGACCAACACTAGGTTAGCGCCTGACATGCTACGCGACGCTCGTGCTGCATTGTTATGTGAAAGACTTTCACGATTCGTTGTTTGAAAATAAGACATATATTTTAGGTAGATAATTATTGTTTTTTAATACTGAATTTAGATTTTCCTATTTCATCAGTAAAGTACATCTACTGCCTTAATGATGTGAAAAATAGCGGATTACTTTGCGTTTAGCGTACGTTTATATCTGACTGGAAGCGGCCCGCGTGGGCAGAAATTATGCCACTTCACCATAAATTCATACACACTGATTCCACAATCCCCCTTTCTTTTACGCACACTATTTAAACATGGAGAGGTCTGGTTGTGTCATTGAATTTTCTTCATCATTAAAAGGACATTTTTCGGGAATGCATGGTATAAAAAACAAAAAAAATATTTTGACTTCTATTCAAGAACATTCTAACCAGTTTAATGATTTTTCGTTTATGATGACCTTGTCTGCTTTTTCAATATATCAAGCTTGAGGATTTTTTAATAGTTGGCTAGCTAAGTAAAACCGGCAAACTGAAGTGTATATATTTTTTAACAATTTTTGCACGCAAACTCCGGGCGAATGATCAAACGTGTTTTTGCAATTCTCCAGTGTTGCTAACAAAATTCAGTTAGTCATAGGACACGGCGCGTGCATTTGGTGGGGGAACATGTGCCCAATCATTGCCCATTGTGTTCTATTGGTGTCACAAAACACAGTCTCTACCGAGTCCTGCCGAAAAGGCGCTTTGGCAACTATTTGATTGTCAAAGCAGCCCATATTGGCGTTAAGGAACTTAGCAAACTCAACAGCGTCGGCGACAGGTGTGATCTTAGCCAAGTCTCTCCATCGTGTGACATATAACGCACGGAAGTTACGTTGTGCTGTGAGCACCGCGATGGATTGGTTGCAAATAGGCTGCATAATGTGATCGTCAGGCCTTAATCAACGCTACAAAAATGTCCGGCGTGTCTGCAATATTGTTGTGATTCTTACTGCTCAAACTACTGGCAAAATTTACACTACCACTGAGTCCAGAAATTTAATTCTAAGGACTTTTTTACCCAGTGGAGAGTCCATATTTTGCACCACAGGGAAATTTGGAAGGTAATGTTCTCAAAATGTTGGGTAAAATGAACTTTCTAAATTTTTAGAAAGTTCTCACGGAATGGCCATAGCGTTACGAAAGTGCGAGACTAAGCTAGGTACCACCGATACATTACATGTCCATGCCACTCCTCTTTGCAAAAATGTCAAATTTTTGAAAATTGGGGGCGCTCTTAAAAAATGTGCTAATGCTTGAATGTGGATTGAACAAAAATGTTACCCTCATTTTCTTTGCAATTGATGAAGCGATGGGTATTGTCCTGTTATACCTCGGTCCAAAATTAAAGACCCCCTATCTACTGAAAATTAACTTGGCTTGCCATACGCGACGCGATCCTCCCCACGCGGAGTCTAGTTGCCCGTCGCGGTTGAAACTGCGCGCCTCCACACATAAAAAACTGTTTCGCGTTACTCGCTAAACTGCGCGTTCCATACCCATCCATTACATAATAGTATAATTAGTAGTAGTAGTAGTAATGATACTAATAAATAATATATCTAATTACTATAGCTCCCGTAAATAATTGTTTGACCTAACGTACCATACGGCCACTCGGCGTGTGCGACCTGTACGTCACGGGCTTATCGCTTGTACCTATTTTAATCATTGTGTTTGCACGCTTGTCTACAGGAGTGGCGCCCTTCACGCACACAAACAGCAATTGGTTCGAAGTCCAGTTCAAACAATTATTACTCAGAGTATAAATAATAATAATTACATCAATTATAAGAATATAATAAAATGAGCACAAGAAAAATCAATACTGAAAATGAAATCACATGGTATTTCATTAATTCCGTTAATGATAATTAACCAAAGGTAAAAAAAATTAAAATGAATAGAAACTAAGATAAAAATAATGTATAAAAAAATATAATTAAAAAAATATGCAATAGCCTATAAATAGAAATCTGAGATCAAATCCTTTTGTCGTTTATTTCGTTGATACCTGCACAACAACTTGACATTGAAAATCAAGAAAGAATAAATCTACAATAAAAAGAACATCACATTAAATGCTAGTATTACCATTTATTCCGTTTAACAGCAGATCATTTGTAATCAAATCCACTATGACAATTAGTCAAGTCCTTTCCAATAAGTACAAATGTAGGCCTAACTGCTACTCAACAAACAGGAGGGCTACCATCAAATTCAAGTTGCATCCTTTATTCTCCGTTCAAATGTTTTTGTTAGGCTAACAGTTTCCGGCATAAAAACTTCAACCCCAAATGTAGAAGAGAAAGGTCCGTCTCAACCAAATAGATCCGTCTCAAACAAAATAGATCCGTCAATTTACTTCTTGCTTAAAACCTCTTCCCCCCAAAACTCCTAGCCCCTCTTTTTGCTGGATCAAATCATCCCCCAAACAAAAGGGGGTTTAGTGTCCATTTAGGAAAGTTACATGCACAATTATAACTTTCTTGAAAATAGGCTGAATTGCACAAAAATTTACATGCACAGACAAAATTTACATGCAACAGGGCAATGTTACATGTCATTTGTGCCTGTAAACCCCTCTAGAATCGAACAGGGGGGGAATGATGGTAAGGAACACAAAGCACCTAAACTAAAATTTTGAAAGTTTTAGTGAATTAAAAAGTTAAACAATTTCAAATCCCCTTTTAGGTCCATGGGGGCCGGATCACTATATAGTGGCTGGAATTCTCAGACAGAATCGAACATCCCAGCGTGAATGCGTTACCTTGGCAGGACAGCGAACATAGCAAACGCGATTGCGAGATTGGTCAAAGTACGCGCCACCTCACTGTGTAGCTGGGTGGCGTCTTACTGGGGTGTGCGTTCGGAGCTGTCGAGAAATAAATCCGCACAACTATAATAGCAATCATGAACTGAAGATATCTAAGAAAGGTATTTTTCTTCTAGCCTTTAAATCTTAAGGGCTAAAAGATTTTTGCTTGGGATGGTTTATGAGCACAATGTACCACATTTTACAATATCATATTTTAGCTCTCAAAAGCTCTCAAATCAAACTGATAGAAATATTGGCGAGAAGCATTGCAGGTGGAGTTTTGGGGGCATTGCCAGGTCATCCTCCTTTAAAAATGTTAAAGGTGCTTGTTCCAATCGTATTGAGACCCCCCTGATTTAACCGGAAGTAGTATGAATTTTTATATCAGATGAAAGGTTGTATTTTTCTCATTGTCTTCCTGGAATTTCAGCTTTGAAATCCATTTCTTTCCCAAGATACGTGCAAAAAACTGCTGTTTTAGTGGTTAACCATCAATATTAACACGGTAGTGAATAGGGCTTTGCACTATGCATTATCGCGTCTAGCATCAAAACCGCAAGCTTGCATCCCACAGTAATTAGTGGGCAGCTTGTGCAAGTGTAGGGCTTTCATATCAAGTAGAAAACACTACAGACAAAAATCGGAACAAGCACCTTTAAGTTAGTCTCAAAACATTTTGATGAAAGGGGCATTTCGTGATCCACAGCCTCGTCCCCCGACTTAACGGTACGGTACCGAAAAAATGTTGAGATTTTTATATCATCTGAACCCAGAGAACCGTTAGCCTTAGTAATATACGTGTGCCCAATCTTACGTGCAAATTCGGTCGCATCTGTAAGAAATTTGCAATTTTGTATTTTCTGTCCGTAAACGGACAAATTACAGCACAGTAGCCTAGGCTATGGGACCGTGGGAAACGAACAATTGCTCATAACACAATCCAAAACCGCAAGATTGGGATTAGCTCAAATTTTGGGAATAAGCTTTTCTCAAGGATATCTAGTGATCAATGAATAAAACAAAATGCACCTTTAAAAAAAAATTGGTCCGAGATGGTTTGCTTTGAAAATAAATTTTGTGAGAAGTGGTCCTATTCAACAAATCCGTGTTTCGTTTACCATAAAAGGCAAAGTATTTACAATTGTGTACGTACATTTCTGAGTAAGTAATGGGAATTACTAGTGCCTGGGGTAAAGGAATGTCTAGATTTTTATCATACCTTTAGTGGTCATTTTCTTTGCAGATTGCAAGATGGATAACATAAGTGTAGCCATACGAGTGAGGCCTCTCATCAACAGGTAAGAATGAAATTAGACCTCTGCATTTGTAAGGCAAACTTATAAAAGTCAACATTGGGTCAAATCACCCTAAAAACTTGAATGGGAAGTTACCACTGACCCCTTCACATTAGTTATGGGGTGGTTTTAGCTGAAAAATTCCAAGTTTCAGGTCCATAGGATTGACTGAACATTCTTGCGCTACATGACCATGTTAGCCAAATCTTTTAAAGGGCCACAATGGCCAAAAAAATATTCAGACATTATAATATACCCTTACTGAAATCACTTCCACAATTTTGAAAACAATTTTGGTGTTTACAATCTGTAAAAAAACAGTAAAAGCAGCAAGAGGCGGTGGCATAGATATGGTACCACATCTCTGGTTGTAGCCCCCCTCGGGTCAACAACTTTGAGATGTGGGCAGTAGTATCCGTCAGAACCAATTAGGTCTAACGTGTGACAATGGGTGACAGGAGGCAACAAAAAATTAAGAAATTTCTACAAGAAATATGCTCCACTTACCGATATCACAGGGACTAATAACGGCTTGTTACCAAAGTTTTTACTCGTTTATGAACGATCCCCTACTGCCAAAGAAGAAATCAGCGAAATTTTAAATCCCGGTGTCAGCTATTCACATCGGTTCACATGTCTTGTTTACAAAAATGGTGGCCATACCACGTGCTTTGACCGCTTCAGCGACCTTCGGTTAAGTTCGGGACTGACATCGGAAATGGCCCGAACATTCAGTCACATGATTGTAATCTCTTCCCAACACACAATACAGTGTGTGCGCGTGTGTGTAGCACAATAAGCGTGTGGGCCGGTACGGCAAGAGAGACTTGTTTCTGGTCTGACGTCATATCCCAAACAAAAATAATAGCACATGTTTGATCATCGGACAAATCTACAGTGAAGTACGCATGTTTTCCAGAAGTTTTACGCTATTTTTCGATATGCAATGGATTCTAAAATAAGTATAGTGGGACATATGAATGGCTGAGAGTCTACTACTACCTGTGGATGCAGTATTGAAACGGTAAGTGCCGCCGACATGGGACTTTACATTACCCAAAATTTGATGTCATTGTTTCGGCAAGCTGGAATAGCTTTCGTAAGTACCATACTTTCGCCCACTAGTGGTGGCAGTTGGTGGCAATTCCTGCCACAGAAAATCAATGTGTTGACATCCTTGCCAGAATTGTCTAGCATGTTTTGTGACACAATTCAAAAGCATTCAAACCGGGATTCAGACATTGTACAACAAGCTTGTAAGTTGTATTAAGATTGATCTGACAAGTGAAAGGTGAATTAGCCGGGATTAGTCAGGAAGAGCATCCGGTCAATTATCCTTTGCTCCAATAAATCCTCACACAGCACTATTGCTAAGTGTGAGGTGTATCCGGCCACCCCCGTTAGCGGGGACAAAACCGGATTTAAAACTTTGGTTTAACTAAACTTGCAGATCATATGCTCTTGAAATGAACTTGGATGAAAAGTATACCCCAACATTTTTTCCAGAGGGTAACTAGATTCATAGGCCTTTTCGTCTGCTTTCCTATGTCTTAAAGTAAATCTACTGATTAAAAGATGTGTTATTCCCATTGTGGTCTACTGTGTTTCAATGGGAAGATCATGATCTAGTATTCCAACTTTAAGACCATCAAGCACTCTCTGTACCTTACATATATTGCTGTCTGGCTTTCCTTATTTTGCCTCATTTCAATGCTCAAGAGCTTTTGCCTTCTTGAGGTTTTTGCCTTTGTTGCTAATAAAAGCACTGATTTTTTGCAGAGAAAAACAAAACAAAATGTGATATATCCATTTGAAGTCAATGGCTATAATTTTGCCTAAGGCTAGAAGTTTATCTTGAGATCATATGATCTGCAAGTCTAAATTCAAGGTGGAAATAAAGGTCAAGGGTTCTTTCGCTTGTACATGTATAAAAATGGCTTATTTTGTTTGCTCTCTCAAAATTTCATTTCCAAAGACACCAATGTCAACAGATTTGGGCCAGTGGTTACCGTCGTAAATACAATCTTTTTCAAAATTACCAAGCAGGCCTCGACAAATCGCCTGTCCGATTGCCCAGGGTATTGAAAAATTCTCTCGGGCAATTAAAATGTGATGCCACCCTGTCTGATAGCGCTAGCTCAATATTTTACTGGTTTACTAAAATATTTGTTAGTTTCATGTTTTAGATGGTTTTAATATAAATTGTAATACAACTCGTGTGCAAAGGAAAATAGCTCTTGATGTGAAGAAGTTTCAGGTTCAATTGAAGGTTGATTTGATTTCTGGAGTCTGCTGGTAGCTCAGGCCAATAGGTCATCGTCCCCATGGAAGGTATGAGACAGAGGGTGTTTTGAGACCAAATCCCCACAATTGCCACCTGTATTGGGAATTCCCCAATAGGGAATCAGTGATTACATAAAATCCTATCTTAACACATAAAAACTCTGACTTTAACACTCATTTTCGCCAACGAAGTGTTAGTACTTAGGATTTTCTTGCATGTTATGAAATGGTCTGGTGGTTCTATAAACTTTGGGAAACACGTTTGATCCCTAAGTACTGACATGTTTGTATTACAATACGGGATAGGCACATGCTATGCTTCATGGGATTGATTCAAAACACCCTCTGGTCTGAATCCTCATATCTGCAGCTCTGTATAAATGATATTTTGATGTAGTAAATGTTCATGACCACCATTACATTACATGCAATCTGGAATACTAAATGACATGATTTACACACAAAATTTGGATATTCTACTTCGGTTTCCAGATAAAAAGTAAGGCAAGTTCAGGCAAGGTTCGGCCATTCGGGCAAGGGATATTTAAATTGAGGAATGGGGGTAACCCGAATGGGCAAGCTGCTGGAAAAATTGTCGAGGGCCTGTTACAAAGCCTCCCATTTTGACCAAAATTGTAAAAGGGGCATTAACACAAAAAATCAATTGAAGCATAACACTTGGAATTTCAGCTCTTTTGGTTAATCACTTCAACCTTGTTTGGGATTTTTCAGAGAGTCAAATGAGAATGCTGGGTGCATTGGAAGGCTGAAACGGACACTATCGTCCAAGTTTTTTGGATGCAGATGGCAAGTCAAAGGGCAAATGTTATAATTTTGGTAAGTGGACTTAATTTTTTGGTGTTGGAAAAGTAACTTTTGTTTTTGGAAATATTAAAAATTTGGAAGTAAGGGAATTTCTCATTGTTTGAAATGGTGTATTCATGATTAGGGCTGGTATCGACAAGGCTGTTGTTGACAAGGTTGGCACAATGAATTTCTCTGCATGGCGACAACCAGGGAAATTGTCGACAAGTATTTTCATGAGGAAGGCCGTTACCATTTTGTACACGGCCTATTAAGCACTCAAAATAATTGTAATTCCAACTGCCTATTGCCTTTATGGCATCTGAATTTAAACTGTACTTTTTACTTTCAACCCCCAGTAACCTGTTTCAATAAGGAATTCTAAAAAAATCTGTGAAAATAGTTTTGTTATACTTAATAATAGCCCAATGACCTCCAGAAGTGGTCCACTTTTGCGTAGAAATAGATCAACCAACCTCCCAATGGGCCCTGGCTAGTAAAGTGTGGAGTTGAAAGAGTCAAAGTGAGGTAATTTTTTCCTGCCAGTGCTCAATCTAAAACCGTTGTTGCTATAAAGTATAATAAAAACAAAAATTGAGAATTGGCATTCAAAAGATTGATTGTCGACAATTGGCGCCATCGGGTTTTATGACTTGCCATAACATGTCCGACAAAGAAAACACAAACCGATACCAGCTCTAATCATGATAAAATTGATATTTAGTTCCTTGCAGGGTTAAAAATGCAGAACATTGTCACATAGTGTAATTATTTGTTCAAATTGACAGCAAAATTTTGTTAGGTCTACCAAGGGTTGGATTGTGAATCCAAATTAGGATCGCCTTTTGTTCGCACTAAAAAAAAAAAACGGAACATGGACTGATTCACAGGGAATGTCACATTGTTCACAGGCAGTGCATGATGTATTGGCAAGTCTGAAACACAACACTAAAATCACTGGACGGTAAAGTGTAATTACATTTACCTCCTACCTTCTGGGAAATTCTGCTTTTGTGAGAGTTGGTTGTGCGCGGGTCATCACTCACATAACAAAATGGCTTCTATCGGATGCTAGTAGTTACTGATGTATCGATTGCCGGCCACTCAAAGCTATTTAGACATCCCTGTCTGGTGGGCCTGTGTTCGTATTTTCCGGACTACCCACCGCTCTTTCGTCGTAAGGATGGGTTGCGATAACAGTGGGCTTCTTGCCATTTCCCAATGCCCCCCTTCTCTTGGATGCGCATTTTAACTGACATAAAACATTTCTATTTTAGCTCAATTTTGTGGTTATGAACTTATGAATCACTACTGTAACGACATGACAGCTGACAAGTGGTTTCTGCTTGAATGAACAGCAAGCAGGACAGAAAACAAAACAAATCTTTGGAATGAATTTTGTGGAATAGGGAGTTCCCTGTGATTAAATGCTCATACAACCAGAATTAGCCAATTCAATCCCACATTGCCACGTGACTTGAAACAACCTAGTTCATACTTTAGATCCCAAGCACCAATGCATTCAGTGAGTGTACCATATAGGGATACTAATTGCATTTTGGTATTTGTATGACGAAAATACCGCTGACAAGAAAGCAATCAATGAACAGGCCATAGTTGCATTCCTCTGGAAGCCCCTGACGAGGCTGGGGTTAATATCCTTGCATACTCTGCAACAATCAAGGATTAATACTGGCACATCCAAAAATTATGAAATGTATTTATTCCTGATGTAGAAAGGATGCTAAACACCTCAAAATATAATACTAATAAGGGTTTAGGTCAACAGCTGTTTTTTGTAGAAGATTCTTATCTGTGAATTTAAAAATGCAACTATATGACAAACACAACAAACATGATGTTAGACATGGACGGGCAGGACCAGTCAAGACATCAAGTGAACTTGCCACATACCTACTTCAAAACAGAAGGTCTCAGATGGTAGAAGGTAGAATGTAATTACACTTACCCGCTCACTGGATGGTATGATCATTGTCAGGTCTGCAACTATTAATAATATCAAATTTGCTCGTTTATGTTCCTGGAGTCCACTGAGTGCATTTTTAATACTCGACTCATAGAGCCAAGCATTCGATTGAGGGAAATTTAAAGACAGCATTGATCATTTTAATTTTTCTGCACCTCTGTGTGTCGCCTGTATAGTCAATTTCAAAACTGGATACCCTGTTGTTCTTTGACAATACTACCATTTAATTCCTTGCTTAAAAACGCACATTTTCCATTGTAGATCGTGTTTTTTGAATGACGGAAACGACATCAGATGTATATGAAGAGTTAGCGCAACCCATCGTACAGGCGGGCGGCAATGGACGGATACGATGGTATGTTGAGGTTCCAATTATCCATGCAGGGTGATCTAATACCACTGACTACTAGTGACTAGAGGTCCGTTATTCTTGTACCATATTGCGTTGTGGGAGTGCGGTGGCAGAATTGCAATCTCCCCAGAATACTTGCCGTTGTGGTACCACAAATATTTTCCATTTCGTCGCCCACATCCCATACTGTCGTATTTCACCATTGTTGAGGGTTTTGCAAAATTTCCACCTACTTACTTAGTTCATCGAGTTATTGCCATCCACAAAATGTCAAAATGTGAGTGTCGTAGTTAATTAGTTTATAAATACTGATTTTTGACAATTTCCTCAAAATCATATCGGCGGGTTTCACTACTGTCGTCCTTAAAAATCCATGCATTTACCGTGTTGATATAGCGTTTCTATTTTGCTGATCTCAAACATAAACGATTTCACATACAGATCTATTTGACGTATTTCCATCGTTATTTCGAAACAAGTTTTCACATAGTGATCTATTACGACATGAAAAACACCGGTGTAACATGCTATTATTTGTGATTTCACATACAGACTTATACGTTGTAGCCTAATTAAAGTAATATAATTGCAGTTTTACGTTGGATTATGCTTTATATTGACTTAAAGTTTTCTTCAACAAACGTAAAGGCTAGGATGTTTTTTTATACTCCGTTTTCCGTATAGACATGCAATGTCGGCGAGAGATTTTTTCTCGAAAACTTTTTTGTTTGTTAAAATACGACAGTAGTGATGTGGGCGATGATTTGTATAATTCTTTGCATTCTCTCTCTCTAATTTAGTCCAGGAAACATATTTTTGCCTATGGTAACATCCAGTGGGGTGCCCTCCAGAACCCCGTTGTAAACATGCACTGGGAACAAGACAAACCAGGGAATCCTCTCACAGTGGGTGGTATTCAAGACCAATTCAAAGAGGTGAAGAAGATTGACTAAACCTGTTGGCAGGGTGTCCAACCTGCGGCCGTGGGCCATGTTACGGCCCGCAGAGAGCTCGCATGCGGCCCCCGAGGGCGCGTCTTCCAGCAACATAAATATCAGAAATCGATTTTAAAAAATACGAATTCAATTTTCCTCCATCTGGAAACCAACTTTTTGAACATTAATGAAAAAATTGGTCCCATTCATCAACTTGAACCCAAAATTTTATAAAAATTCTGAAAAAGTTCTCCCAATTTTTTCAAACTGAAGCCAATTTTTTTCCAATGTTCCAAAAGCTAATAGTTCTGGGAAAATGGGTGGTTAAAAAAATCTCTTTGATAGCTATGGGTCCCTTTCGGCAAAAATTTGGTGGTGGGTCTACTTCCAGACTCTCAAAGAACGCCATATAACAAAAATTGAAACTCCCCCCTCCGATTACTGCTGCGGCCCAATAGTTTGTGGATTCACAATGTGGCCCTTGTGTCAAAAGGCTGGACACCCATGCTGTAGGACTACTGCATTGAAGCTCCCAAGAATCTCCATAGTTGACAAGACCTCATGAATATCAAAATATTTTTCAGGAAAATTTTTTTTTTTTTTTTTTTTAATTTTGAAAGCCTTATTTTTTTAATGTGTTTTAGCTAAGTTAAAAGAAATAAACTGGTGTGACTGCAAAATATTTTTAACAGTAGAATATCGATATTGGTTATGCAATTCTATGACAAGATGAGAGACCATAAGTCTAGGGATATATAAATAAACATGTATTTCCAGAAAAGGAAGAGAGAAGTTTGGTAACCTGGTGGAAATATAACTTAAAGAAAATTGTATGTTATTTGTACTCAATTCTATATTTCTAACTTTAAGCAAATTTGGTGTTATATAGAATAAAAAAATAACCATATTTTTTTTTTTTTTTTTTAAACTTGTTAAAATATTGGCGCATTCCCCCCCCCAAAGAATGACCTGACCTTTACGTGGTAAATGAACATATCTTCTGACACCAAATTTTCTAGACATTCATTAAATCTGCCATTATTCGTTGTCAGACCATGGACTTTTCAATGAAGAGATGTCACAGGTGTGCAGTTCATGTTGTCTTCTAAAACTCATAATTGCATATCCAGCTTCAAAAGTGACTATTTTCCAGAACTTAAGCTCAACACTTGAACTGCAAACTTGCACCTGCTTTATTTTAAAGTTGCTTGTTCCAATTTAAACATTCATGTTCTCTACTTGTTTTGAGAGTCTGTGGCATTGGGTTGGAAACTGAAATTTTACTATGACAATGAGAAAAATACAGCCTTTGATCTAATGTGGAAATTGTTGTGTTTCCGGGAAAGTCAGAGGTCTCAAAGATATCTGAACGGGCACCCTTTAACCTGTTACGTGAAGTATCTGGTAACGTCCCCATTCATGCTGTGATTTGGTATGTTTGCACATTGTCATGTCATGTGCAACTTCAATGTGTGGCACCACTGGCATGCATAAATTCCCTGGCACATACTGTGAATGTATCTTCTATTTGTTACAGACACCAGAACGCGAGTTTCTACTCCGTCTTTACTACGTTGGAAATTGACAACGAAGCCTGATGGATCTCCTCATTGAAGAGATAAAGTACTGAAATTAGAGAAAGGGAAATGGCCATCAATGGAGAAAAAACATGGTAGAAAGACGTAGTGATGTTTAATGGGTGTTTCCGTAAATTAGGGTGCCCTTGTGACATTTTGAGAGAAAAAAGGACAACAAAAATTTAAGGAGGATCTCAATAATTTCTTGAATAAATATTTGATAATACCATTCCTCGTTCAAATAAACAATCAAAGTAGTGCAAACAAGTACTTAAAAAAAACTGAAAAATATTGCAATAACACTGAATGCCGGTCCCCGTGTAAAGGGGACACCAAACCAATTTTAGCATTTTTTTAAAGATAATTTATTTATATGTCATAGGGTATAGTTTTATTGTACATTTGGTTATTTGAGGGGGCACAATAAGACTAATAGTACAAATGTCATGCCGGCAGATTTTGTTTTTTTTAAAACAATGTTTTTCCAGGCACAAAGTGTAGCGGGGGAGACACCATTGGGTCCCGTTTACACGGGGGGGAACCACAGAGCCACCCCCCCCAACCCCAAAACCAGGATATCAAAAATTTAAAAGGTTTTTAGAACAATGTCTTTTAAAAAACAAAACTTTGCAGATATAGCATTGAATTACGTATCGCAAGCACATTGCAAGAACGTTCGATGTCAACTTGCCATTCCAGTTTATCAGAACAAACCATTGAGTTTCCAAGTAAAAGTGAAAAGCGGGCACCAAAATTTGGTTTCGTTTACACAGAAATCAAAGACTGGCATTGATTATAACATTGATCGGACTGCTAATTACCAAAACAGTCGATTATTATTGTTATGAAAGCCCTTTATGTGTTTGCTTTATGATAAATCAGAACAACAATAGTTACCATATATTTTAGGTTTTGAATGCACATTTAAAACCAAAAACACAATGTTTAGGCTTTTTTATTTCCTGTCACAGGCTTGGTGTCCAATTTACACGGGAAATGACACCTTTATTATACTAACATTAAAGTTGAATGGAGTTCAATTGTTTCAAGTCTATAATCTGGAATTAGATGCAAAACAAAAATGCTGTAATTTAAAATGGGAATTTATTAAGTTGATACATATCTTCATTGTAAATTTAACTAAACAAAAGGTCACATTAGTAAACGGGACACCAAAGTCTTGGCCCCATAATTTACGGAAACACCTTATATGTAGTGGTTTACACTGCGTATATTTTACCCTACAAAATTTGATATATTATTTTCTCAATTTTATTTGAGAAAAGATTTCTCACGGAAAAGTACGGTTTATGATTAAAAAAGAGCATGGGATTTCCCTAGTGGTTTTTGCAAGGTGCAACCCGTTGATTCGATTGCACAATAGGGGAAGTGGAGATCCCCAAGAGTAACTTAGAAAACTGCGTCAATTTTTTGGCCTTTAACACTTAAGTGCCCAAGGGGGGGTTCCTATTCAGTACCCCAATTTGCTTTTTTTGATTTCTCGGTTACGCAATCAAATTTCAAGGAGTTTTTGCTAATTGTCTGATTATGAATACGCTTTATCCTGATACAAAAAATTTTAAATCCGCCCACGGCTTCATTAAATATTAGGAAATGGGTCCCTGAGGAAAACCCCCCCCCCCCCCTTGGGCACTAACGGAAGTGAAAAAATCAAGATATTTTAATTAATTAAAAAATTAAAGTAATTAAATCTGGCGATTTTGCTTAGGATATACTTAGGATGGTAATTAATTACTAAGTAATAATCCGTAAATCAAATACCTTTATATTGCTGATTAGCATCAACAATTTTAATTTTGTCATGCGGTGCTCTTAACTGTTGTAAGTTATTGGGAAAAATAATGGCGATTTGAAGTTTCTGAGGAAAAATACAAGATGGTATAATTTGGTTATTTTCAATGATTATTTTAATTGGTTTTCTAGAGTAGATATAAGGATTATTTTGGTTCAAAAAACTTATATTGGATTGCCTGAGGAGGGAAATGTTCGACCACTCTGTTCGAAGAGTGACATTCAATGGCGTAGTAATAGGTCAAAGGTCAGATTTTCATTTTAGTGTGGGTATGTGGTTTTACGTGACCCCCCATTTATGTGTAGTGTCATTATCAAACTCTCACGGGAAAGTGGTATCTGGGTTGGGTCACGAGTAAAACCCCCCCCCCCCCCCTTGGGCACAACAGAAGTTTTTTTAGCTTGGGCACTTAAGTGTCAGATCAAAACATGTTGAGGGATAGGTAATTCCCCCTAAGTTATATATGTGAAGCCGGATGTAATTCCAAGATGATGTAATTTATTGAATTCCAATGGTCAGCTCGTGCAGGAATGTTATGCATGATTCTGTGGTAAATATCTATTTTAAGACTTGGGAACTTGTTTGAAGTCCGGTATATAAGAGAGATTTGAGTTAAGTCTCGCCGCCCAGCAACCTCCAGTAACAAGTAGATAGAAGTTATAGCTAGTTTTAATTCTACAAATAATGGCAGATTGAGATCTACATCTAGTGCCAGATTTAATACTTTGGATGCCGCTGGAGATTGATAGCTAGTGTTCGGCGGTCGTCTTTAAGCCAAAGAGCTTCAGTTTTGGGAATCAAAAAGGGATTTCAGTTAGTGGTCCTATGAGGACATAGCGACCATTACTGGGGTGGTATAATACCTGGATTTTAATGATTTGGACATTAGTGTCGTCGAGGGAAAGCCCCATTGTCTTGAACTGCTGGACAAAATTATCTTCAAGACTCAGAAGATTTGCATGGAATATACCATGGATATATATGTAAACTTATGCGCTGTCATTTTGGAGTCTTCGCTGTGAGGACATATCAAGCGTTGAGCTGTAACGCTTTCAACACAGGACACTTGAGAAGTATAATCTTAACTAATAGTGTGTAATTTTACTATGTAATTTTGTTTTGGACATACCAAATTGTGCACAAGGCTCATTTATTTGTGTTTGAAAGGTATTTCTGACCTTTGACATCTACGAGACGTCATAACAACACATAGTGGGAAAAGTTGGGAAATTGACTTTCAGATAATACATAAAAAATTAGTGAAAATTGACTTTCAGATAATACATACAAAAATTTGTGAAATGTGACTTGCTTTCCGGGAAATGCACATCACCCTGGTTTTCAAATTGAAAAGGGTGCATGGTCCATATATTTTTAGGACCAAAAACTGTTATATTGGCATTAACCCAACCTACCCTATTTGTGCTCGAGTGTAAAATATTGCATTGTTTGTAACAAATGGCCTGGGTTGTGAAATTGTTCAAAAGGGGTGTTTGGTATAAGTCATTTGTTCAGTTATATGTTCATTACAAATCATTGCCAGTGCTGTCTGTGAATGCCCATGTGCTTCTGCACCAAAAGGAAGTGTTTTGAACAAGCTCAAAAGCATTAACATTGGCTACATCCATAGCTGTCTGTAAATACCATAAATATTTACCTGCCCACTACAATGGTCTATTTAATGCATGGAGAGTTATAAATTCAACCAAAATTGACAATTGTCTTGCAAAGGTATCTAGATTTTGGGGGGCCGCCAGCTATAGCTGGAGGACCACTTAGCACTTACCGTTCTGATGCTATCCGCTAGGAAAGCGATGAACACCTTCCGAACCTAACACTTATAGATGATATCTATCGCTCTTCTTCCAACCCAGTTTTGTGGCTCAGTTGGTTAGAGCGCCATCACTAGTAATACGGAGGTCGTCGGTTCGAATCCGGCCAAGCGCATATGGGTTTTTTTTTCAACACTTGTGTGCGCTGGCCATCTCCAGGGAAAGATTAATAAATATTCACTTAGCAATCCGTTGTGCGTGTGTATGTGTGGATGCGTGTGTCACTAAAATGTTAAGTTTTTTCAAAATAGACCTCAATTGAAAAGTTGATGTTCAATTGGAACCAAACTTGTATCATAGGTGCACCATGGGATCCCTCATATGTTGATGAGGTCAAAGGTCATGGAGCGGCCCACAGCTTATATTCTTTGAATTTAGCGAGCGCGAAAGCCGAGAACCGCGAAATTCTAGTTTTAAATATTGGTAATGTACTGGGCGAGTTGTGCACATAATTAGCCAGATTTCAGGCCGTCAAATCTTCCATTAATCTTCGCAATGACATTACAGTCTCCAGGGAAAGATTAATAATATTCATCCTTGTCATACCTGGACATCTCATAGGCCCTGGAGTACACCTATTTGTAACACATCTTCAAGTACCAACAGTTATAGTGATTAAATATGTAGACAGCCTGAGCGGAAAACGCATTCTTAACGTGCCCGCAAGTGTGCCTTAAGAGAGGGGGCCAGACAAGATTGTACAGGTCAAATTTTTAAATTGGATCCAATCATGTTGAAAAGCACACCATGTTTAGTGTGTCAAACCATAAGGATTCCAGAAAAGGTATATTTGTGTATATGTACTTTCTTACAGTTTCATCAGAGTTAGAGGCTAAAAACAGAAAAATCACTAATAAGGGTCAATTTCATTGTACAGGGGTCACATTTTAAAGAAGTTGCTCCGATTTGGATAAAAAATGGTGCAAATATTGGTTAGCTCATAGGATTAAAATAAGGAATGGTTTTGAGTGTCTCAATGCTTGCTTAAGAAAGTAGGGGGGTAACAAGATCAAGCACATTGAATTGCATGGACGTTGACCTTCCTGTGCCGCTACATCGGAAACTAAGCATTTAAGACAGTTAAAATAAAACTATTCCTTATTTTAAGCTATGAACTCCACCAATCATTAGCAACCATTTTTAAATCCAAATTCGAAGGCAACTTGAAAATCGCCCCTTGTACAACTTAAATTGACTCTTATTATTGATTTTGCTGTTTTTAGCCTATACTTGAAACTTTAAGCTGTACATATTACAACTATCCTTTCTGATTTATGGTTAGCCAGAATAACCATGTGTGCTTTTCACATGATTGGATCAATTTAAAAATTTGACCCCTGTACACAACTTTGTTTTTGGCCCCTCTCCTTAAGGCACCATTTGCGGTCAACTTAAGAATCATTTTTCAGGGTCCTGTCAGTCTGTCACTAGTAATCACTCAAACCTTTTGTACTTGAGATGTGTTACAAATCTGTGCTAGCTCCCGGGTTAATATGTTCTGATGCTATCTGTTAGGAAAGCGATGGACACCTTTCGGACCTAACACCTGTAGATGGTATCTATCACTCCTCTACCAACCCTCGCTTGTTAGCTCAATGAGTAAGAGTGTCGTACTTGTAATACAGAAGTTGCCCATTTGAGTCCGGTCAAGCGCACGTTTAAGGTGATTCTGACAATGCAATTTGTCATATAGGCCAAATAAAATTTGTCTCAAAAAGGAATGCAAAAAGCACTAAAAAAATTTTTAAATCAATGTGCGCGTTCTTCTGAGACAGGAGGGAAGAACTTATGGATCACAAAATGCTCTTTTAATTAACCCCCTCTTTTACACCACAACAGTTACGAGTCGCCCTTACCAACCAGGAGGAATCAGTGTGCACATCAACTGAACAGATCCTGGCTCTGATCAAAAGAGGCGATGAGCGAAGACACGTTGGACGCACTAACATGAATGAGCACTCAAGCAGGTCGCACACCATCTTCTGCATCATCATTGAGTCGCGTAAGAGATCGGAGAAGAGACAATCTGTGGATGGTTGTGTCATGATGTCGCATCTGGTAAGGGATTGTTGTACACATTGTTTTAGTGAATTTGTCGTTACCTCTAAAAGTCAAGCAATCTGTTACTGAAACTTATTACGTTAGTCAGGCCTCTGAGAGTTCAGCTTTTTAGCTGATTCAGCTTTTATATGCTTTCAAAAAGTGGAAATTTTAGCTTTTTTTTCATTTTCAGCCTGTTTTTTTACCTCTGTACCCAGTTTGCTCAAAAAAAGTAATTTCACCTGCTTTTTGGTGCACTTTCAACGAACATCGGCATTGGAGCTAGCAGCCGCTGTCGGGAGTGGCTGTTACCGAGCTTCGACTCTCCCTCCCTTGATGCCATTAGGGCTATGCTGGTGTTCAAATGTGAGGCGTCCAAATCAAATGCGTATGCAGTGCGTATCCCGTTTATTGTACGCTAGTCCACGCCGACTTTTCGCAGTTCCATTACGCTCGACAAAAACAACTTCGTTCCCCGCTATTCCGATAGTCATCCCTACTCCCTAGAACAGCTCGACAAAAACAACTTCGTTCCCCGCTATTCCGATAGTCATCCCTACTCCCTAGAACAGCTGATCGGCAACGTCATCCACGCGTTAGCCAATCAGAATAGCCGATTACATCATGTGATCGAATATTTTCGAGTAGCAATGGCGACTTGCTCTGAAAACCTTGTTTTTTACCCCGTAATTTCCCTCATATATCGAAGCCCTCCCAACAATTTAACCTTGTTTTCTAGTAACGGATTTATAGCTACGTCGATACAGGTTAGTACGATAAAAACGGACGCATTTTTTAGTATTTTTTCGAGCCAAAAACCTTGACGAAAATAGATGTTTTTAGCTTTTTTTCAAAAATTGTTTCCACCTTCTTATTTTACCCCGTAATTTCCCTCATAAATCGAAGCCCTGCCCTCCCAACGATTTAACCTTGTTGGAAAAGCTTAATGGGAGCTATTAAACCTTGTGAGCTAGCTTAAATCTGATGGGAAAAGTAAATTTTCTTCCCTATATAGGATCGTGGACCCCAACTCCAGGATCGCCAAAAAAAAAAAAAAAAAAAAAAAATCAGTTTGAGTAACTCGTGTTTTCCAACTTAAAAACTGGTAAAATACCCATTATACTTTGTCCCTTTCTTTCATTCAATATATCGGTTGAGGATCGGCAAGCTCGGACATATTTTTGCCGATCCGATCTTTTGCCGATTTAGCCAAATCGGCCGCCGATCCGATGTCCGATACAAATATCGGTTAATCTCTACCTATATAGGATCGTGGACCCCAACTCCAGGATTGCCGTAATTTCACTATATCCAACCTTTTGTGTGTTTTTAATACCAGTATCTGGTAGATCTCGCTGGGTCGGAGAAGGCCGATGAAACCAAAGCTACCGGGCAGAGACTGAAGGAGGCATGCAAGATAAACCAGTCACTGTTCTCTCTTAGTAACGTGATCCAAAGGTTGAGTCGTGGCGAGCAGTATATTCCTTTCAGGGACTCCAAATTGACAAGATTGCTGCAGTCGTCCCTTGGTGGTAATGCCAAGACGGCCATCATATGTGCTGTTACTCCGGCTGCTATAGATCAAACACATAGTACACTTCAGGTGGGTGACCGTCATGTCAGAGACACAGGGTGTTGATTGGGTTTGTCTTGTGTGGCACAGTCATAATCTTGATGTATCAGCAAAAGACCCCTTAATATGCACATAACAAACATTGAGATCCCTTTTACAGATTTCAGGGTTTCTGTTAATACCTAGTTAGCTACATCAAAAACAAGTGGCAAATACGGTGGGATTCATTCCTAATAATAAAATGCATGCTTTGCAATCAACTGTTGGAGCTACGGGCATTTCAGGTTTAATTGGATGAAGGACGAAAATTTGTCATACGTTTTACTTGACCCATGGCTATTTGCTTAGGCGTTAGCCAGTCCCTTGGTGTATTCCTTGTGATTGTTTTCTTTCTGTGAAACAATCCCATGTATACTTGAATGCATTAATTATGCGCTTATACATAGAAAATATTATAACGTCCCAGATTTGAAAGCATTTTTAAGATATAAGGCCTCTTCAGGAGATAATTTCTTGAAAGAGGCTGCTTTGTTTAAATATTTTTTATAAATGTTGTAATTAGAATTTATTGAAGTGTATTTTTTGTAATGGTTTTAAAATTTGTCTTAAATATTTGATGTACCTTATCTTAATGACACAATTGTGTTGTTGTCGTTAAATTTGATCACTTGCATCATTCTTCGGGGGAAATGGGTATTAACCCCTTGGGTACTACCTGCTTATCTTTGTAATCCATTTCTTGCAGTTTGCTAGCCGTGCAAAGACAATCAAGAACACCGCAATCGTCAACGAGATCGTCTCGGATGAGGCAATGATGCAGAGGTTAAAGAAGGAGCTGCAAAATATGCAATCCAAGATCAAAGCAGTAAGAATTAGAGATATTCTACTTTTTTGTGTGTAGTCTGCTTGCAGGTCAGTGTTATCTGCTTGCAGGTCAGTACATCGGGATTTACCAGGTGGTGGTTTGAACAAATCCCATAATACAATGCAATGTGCCTTTACTGTACTAAATACGTGTTACTGTAAAAGTGATAATTTTTGCGCGTGTAATTTTTCGCGTTTCAGCGATTTTTAACATTTTTGCGTGTTTTTAAATTCGCTCTTTTCAGCTATCCTACATAGACATACACACAAAATAAACATTTTCGCGGGTTTTTAATTTCGCGCTAGCTCAGAAGCGCGCGAAAATTAATGTAGCACAAAAATTTCCACTTTTACAGTAGTACTTAGGTGGCCAAGAAGAATCACAAGACATTTCACGATCATGCTAAAATTACAAGTGCTAGTGCTAATTAATAGTACTAGTGCTTTGTGGGCTAAAATGAGTGTAAAAGTCAGGGTTTTTGTGAGATCACATGACCTCATTGAGGTGAAATTTCCAAAAACTGGTGCATTATGGGATGGACTCAATACACCCTTCTGGGGAATTACTTTGTTAGCATTTGTCAGGTGGCTGTCTGCGCTAACAATTAAATAAATTTACGCAATGAAGACAAGGCATGCACTGTAAAGATATAGGTTGGTATTCTGAAAGGGAGACTAACTTTAGACCTGGGTTTAAACCAGGGTTAGTCCTACAAGAGGGGACCTTTTTTTCTTACAACATACTCTAAAAGTGTGCTGTAACGGGTGAGAAAATTCCTCATGGATGGGCTGTCCAGCCCATCCATGAAGAATTTTCTCACCCGTTACATTTAACTTGAAATCACAGTATTTTGAAAGGAAAAAAGGTCCCCTCTTGTAGGACTAACCCTGGTTTAAACCCAGGTCTAAGTTAGTCTCCCTTTCAGAATACCAGCCATAAACAACTGTTACATTTTAGTAAGAAATGGCCAGTTTTTCAATTATTTTGTTTTCTTTAGGTAATAGAATAGAAATAAAGGGTGTGATGTTCATGTTTATGCCAAGTAATGTGTCATCAGCAGTAAAAACATTATAATAATGGGTCTCGGCTTCGCCTTGCCCATTCTTGTTTTTACTTGCCTCAATCACATTATTTTTGAACATGAACATCTTGCCCTTTAAAATAATGGGCAGTAAACTAACCAATCAGAGTGCTGCCTTTTCAATAATGGGCAACAGAGGTAATAGAATATAAAATTGTTGAGGTTGGGAAAGTAATGCCAGGGGGTTGACACTTAGCGCCTGTCGTCTTTTGCTCCTTTACCCCTCAATATGGCTATGGCAAAATACGAAAGTTCGTGCATACGAACGAAATTTATGGTCCCTCCTGTATTTATTAACCTCACAGTATAGAGTTACGTGTCACGTTTGTAACCATGATAGTATGCATTGTTGCATTGTCAAAACTCGGCTATAAATACGCCCGCGCTCGCACTCAAGGCCCATTTCTCACAGTTTAAAGATGTTCCTACACGGAATGTTTACAATGTTCATAATTTTGTTTTTTAAAGCGCCATTTCAGTTTATTCAAGGTCGATATTTTGGATGTTAATGTTTCAAACTTTAGCTCCTTAATTTCTTTAGGTTTATTGATCTATTTTTATGAATCAAGGTTATCTATTTTGCGGCCTACAGCCCTTGGCGTCTACACCATTCGGTTTCCCTTCAATTGAAAATCCCTTTGTAAATAGTTTTAGTTCCCTACAATTTGTTTTGTGGTAAAAAAGCAACTGTAATTAACCGTATATTCTATTATTCTCCTACTAGACACATTCAGAAATTCAGAGAAAAACCAGCTTTTCATATAACACCAATTTATACGTTTTAACTGTCCAAATAGTCCACAAAATAGCGCCTATCCCCGATTTTGCCTGTACTTTTTCAGTGCTGTGTCTCACCACTTAAAATCTAACCCGATCCGTTATAGCTCCCCCTGTAATCCAAGGCCTAGGGACCACTGTTCGTCCACAAATGTCATCTCCTTATTTTAATCCTCCGTGGTAATGCATTTGAGTTTGCCTATTCAAAATACCACATTCTGGGAGTCATGCAAATTCAGACAACTAAAAAACCTGTTTACAATAACAGTAATCCTCAGCTGCAACAGGGCGGCATGGAAGAATTGCAGACACAGAGAGACGACCTGGCACGCTGCCTGGAAAAATCTGAAACGGAGAAAAACGAGTTGGTCCGAGCCCACGAAGAGAAGATCAAGTACCTCTCCAGCATCCTCCTTGTCTCAAGTGTTAAAGATGAAGTGATAACAGCTAAGAAGAGAAAGGTGCGTGATGTCAGTGTGCAGTATTTACACTCATTCAAAGGGTGTTTTAATCCAAGGACCTATGGGGTCTGCCACTGCACTAACATTTGAAAAGTAATTGATGACACGACAGCCATCTTTTATCCCATGAAGGCTTTTTTTTAAGTTCCAGAATAAAAAAAATAGTATTTATGACCCCTTCCTAATAGAACATTTTCACTAAGGAAAAAATTAAACATTCTTATTCAGGTGGGCGTGGTTTATCATGTAACAGGAAATTTGATAGGATTAGGTCAAAGCTCCGTCCATCCATTATGGGGTAATAGATGGATAGTGGGTGCAGCATTACGTCGGTGTTAGGCGTAATATAATACTCGCAGGCAAAACGGCGCGTTTATACTTACTGCGTCGTGCATTTCGGGTTGGTACGCAAATGCAAATTTACGCGCGTGAACGACACCGCCGCGAATGACTTTGTGGTTCTTTGGATTGAACATTTGTTTACAAGAGGGTGAATTATTTAAATGAATAAAAAATATGGATGTTAGAATGATTTTTGAACAAATAAATTAATGTCGATAGAAACAAAAATTACACATTTCTAAATAAGAATGAGCTGCGCCGGCATCCCCACTCAAAAATATTGATGCCAATCCATTATAACACCATCTACGATGGCCAAAACAAAAAATCTCCTCATCTTTTATTATTTCTCAATTCAATGGAGGTTCAACAAACCAATATCTGTAACAACTATCTAGTCCATGACAATATGCAACCCGATTTGGAAAGAAAATCTTGTTTGTTTGGGGTAATTTTATCAATATATAGTCTCACAGAATAAATCTCTACATACAACTGACTATGGTATGTGCAGGGAATGTGGCCAATAATCCTGGATGAATGCTGGCACTGAATTCAAGGTTGTATCATCATCAGCCTTTTTGTCTGTCCACTGTTGGACGAAAGCCTCAACATGTTTCCATGCTGGATTTCGGCCTACCCTTCCACGCTGGCCTAGTGCGGGTTGGAAGGGACCCTGGTACCTAGAGTGATGAGTGCAGGTAACAGACCCGGGATGGTCCCCTACTCTTTTCGATAAGGTCTGCAACTTTTTACGTGTTAAGGAATAACTCCCCTGATACACGGGACCAACAGCTTTACATGACTCTCCGAACCATGAGGCGCCGGGCACCCATTGCATACACTGGTTGTATGCTGGGCTATTATGTAGGAAAAAATATTGCCTCTTACACTCGTGCTGTAATATTTTGGAATTGCTTTTTTAATGGGTTATTATCTTTTCTCTTTCAGAAGAAAAGATATGGGTCATTCCATGTCAATTCAACAAATGGCTCCCGCATGACCCTCTCAGATTTTCTTTATATTTTGGTGGAAAGTTGTACCTATAGTCATAGGAAAAAATGCAAATTTTCAGGTCGGTAGCCCTTATAGTTTTTGTGTGGCGGCCGAACAGAGATTGGTAGTCAGGGTCTAAAATGGCTTCCAAAAATGACCATTAAAATAAATTCCAAATTAAGAGGCCTGTATTTCCTTAAATACAACAGTGAGGGATATGATTCCTCTTACCAACTAACTGTCCGCTAAAATTTTTGAAAATAAACAAATCGGAAAATTTCACACTTGCTAATTATGCGCAAAGTTACATGCATGTTTTACAAACATGCAAGTTTGGGCCCCCAAAAGACACATTTCTTCATAAAATTTTATTTTTTAGGACTTTTCTATGGCAAGGCCACGTCAAAACCGACACATATCTAAAAAATTATAGAAGCGAATCGCATACTCTTCGAACAGCGCCGTCACAAACTTAGTTAAAATCTCAATTATCATCCTATTTGAGGGGTCAAAAGGTCATGTGGTCATATTTGAATTTTTTTTAAAGTTCATTTTTTGATACTTCTAGGTTTGTAGTTACAACTGCTGAATTTAACACTGGAGTATGCTACTCTCAACGTAATTAAATATCTCTGAAACAGTACATCGGATAGGCAAAATTCCTTCACTACGTGAAAGAATACTATGCCATGCATCTTTTTTTGAATCATAATTAGGTAAAGTGCATTTTGGCATAAAATAGCTAATTAAGTGCTAATTTGCATCATTTAAGAACAAAAAGCTGGGTACAGTTATTAAGTCCATAAGGCTTTAATGATGTAAATTGGTGGAAGAGAGCGGGCTGAAGAGTTCCTCGACCTGATTAGATGTGGGCCTATTTTCGGCAAAATAAGTATGCCAATGATCTAAATTTATTATGCAAAATCAGCGTAATTGCTCTAATTTTGAAACGGTACTCGGATACAAAATTCCTTCACCGCATGAGAGCCTATATTATGTTGAGCATCTTGTTTGCCATTTGAAGTAGTGATATATGCGGCCTAGGTATGTAATGAGCTAATTAAATTGCATAATTGCTGTATCCCGAAAGGTACATCGGATAGGCAAATTTCTCACTACATGAAGACTATCTTGCATTCATCTTTGTGTGAATCATACATTTAGGTCAAAGGGTCACGTGGGCCATAAAGGGGCATTTTGTGATGCAATTGACCTCATTAATATCTAATGCTGTATAGCGAATCGTACATTGGATATGCCAATATTTCTGCGTTACATGGAGCAGGTGGGTGTTGAGGGGTGGGGTGTTGGCGGATGGGTTGGTGTGTTGCAGAGGGGGTGTGGGTTGCGGGTGTTGGGGAGGGGGTCGGGTGTTGTGGGGTGTTGGGAAGGGTTAGGGTGTTTGGGTGTGTGGGGTTTTGGGGAGGGTGTAGGGTGTTACGGGTGGGTGTGGGGGTGATTCGGGGTGGTGTGTGGTCTGGGGATTGGTGGGTGTTGGAGGGTGGGGTGTTTGGAGGGGGCTGGGGTGTTGGGGATGGGATTGTGTTGGGGAGGGGGATTGGGTGTTGGGGAGGGGGATTGGGGGGGGGGGTTGTTGGGAGGGGGATTGGGTGTTGGGTGAGGGATCGGGGTTGGGAGGGATTGGTTGTTGGGGAGTGGGATGGGTTGTTGGGGAGTTGGCGGGGTGTTGGGGAGGGGGCTGGGGTGTTGGGGTTTGTTGGGCGGGGTGGGGTTGGTTCGGGCATTGGGGAGGGGGTTGGGTGCTGCGGGGGGCTGGGGATTGTGGGTTTTGGGGACGAGGGTGGGGGTGTTGGGGGGGGGGTTGGGGTGTTTCGGGGTGATGGGAAGGGTTGGTGTTGTGGTGTGTGGTTAGGGATTGTTGTTGGTTAGTTGGTTGGGTGGGAGGGGTGAGGTTTGCAGGTTTGGGAGGGGTGGGTGTGCGAGGTGTTGGGGAGGAGTGGGGTGGTTGCGGGGTGTTGGGGAGGGGTAGGGTGGTTGCATGGGGTTGGAAGGGTGTTGGGTTTTGCAGTGTGTTGGGGAGAGGGTGGGGTGTTTTGCGGGGGTTAGGGGGGGGTGGGATGTTCTCGGGGTGTTGGGGAGGGCTGGGATGTTGGGGAGGGGTGGGGGTGTTGGGGAGGGGTGGGGTGTTGCGGTGGTGGGGTTTTCGGGGTGTTTGGGTGGGGTTTGTTGTTTTTTGGTTTTGTATTTTGGTTTGTTGTTTGGTTGTGGTGTTTTGGGGTGGGGTGTTGCGGGGTGTGGGGTGGGGTGTGCGGGTGTTGGGTTGGGGTTGTTGCGGGGTGTTGGGGTGGGGAGTTGCGGGTGTTGGGGATGGGGTGAAGTGTTGCGGGGTATTGGGAGGGGGTTAAGTGTTGGTTGGGGGGTGTTGGGGAGGGGGTGAAGTGTTGGCGGGGGGTGGGAGGGGGTGGGGTGTTGCGGTGGTGTTGGGGCGGGGGTGTTGCAGGGGGTTGGGGAGGGGGTGGAGGGTGTTTGTGGGGTGTTGGGGAGGGGTGGGGTGTTTGTGGGGTGTTGTTGACGGGGTGGGTTTTGGTGAGGGTTTTGTGGGGCCTCCGGGAGTATTGTTTGTTTGCGGTTGCAGTGGTTTTGGGGAGGGGTATTGTGGGGTGTTTTTGAGGGTGGGTGTTACGGGCAATTGTGGGGGTTGCGGGGAAATTGTGGGTGTTGGGGAGGGGGATTGGGGTGTGGGGGGGTTTGGCGGGGTGTTGGGGAGGGTGGTGGGGTGTTGCGGGGTGGTTGGGGAGGGGGTGTGGTTTGTTTTGGTTTTTAGGATTGTTTTTGTAGTTGGTGTTTTTGTTGCTTGGGGTTGTTTTGTTGCGTGTTTGGTGTTAGTATTTTTTTTTGGTGTGCATAGGGGTGGGGTTTGAGGAGGGGTGGGGGGATAGGGGAGGGGAATATATGCAATCCTCCACTGTATGTATCTGCTTGCACAACTTCTTTGGGAGCACTCTGGACTTGTACCTTTGCAATCTGTGTGCTGCTCTTTTCTACAGCTAGACGCGAAAATAGGCGAGACTGTGTTTCGAGAACCCCCTTGTTTAGATATGTGTCAAGTTTGACATGCTCTTGCCATAGAAAAGTTCTAAATAATATTTTATGAAAAAATGTCTTTTTGGGGCCAAAACTTGCATGTTTGTAAAACATTCATGTACTTTTGCTGCGTCATAATTAGCGAGCCTGTTACGCAATATGCAAGCGTGAAATTTGCCCGATTTGTTTTATTTTCAGAATTATAGTAAGTTTGGTATAAGAGAAGCATCATCCTCACTGTTGATTTATGGAAATACGGCCTCTTAATTTGGAATTTATTTTCAATGGTCATTTTTGGAAGCCAATTTTAGACCCCGACTACCAATCTGTGCGGCCGCCACACAAAAACTATAAGGGCACCGACCTGAAACTTTGCATTTTTTCCTACAACTATAGGTACAACCTTCCACCCAAATATAAAGAAACTCGGAGAGGGTCATGCGGGGAACTTTTCTGAAATTTGTTGAATTGACACGGAATGACCCTATTAGTAAAATGCTTTTTATTCCTTGTAAATCACCAGATTTTCTTAGTTGCAGTTTGATTGCCTCTGCCACATTCTATTAACATTCACTAAGGCTATTTTAGGGTCATTAATGAAAAAAACTATAACTGTATGATTTCTGTGACTTGCGTCGTGAGACATGGTGTCCAGGATCCATGAAAGTTGGCACTCCGATCACCAAAGCCCTTGCCGGCAAATCCATTGGTTTCCACAATATGAAACCACCACCGCCGTTCCAGCCACTACCACCACCCCCTCTGAGCCTTTCCCGTAGCTCTTCCAATGACTCGGCCTCACCAGACTCTGATGGATCTGTGGGCTCTACAAGCTCTGTGAGAGGTAAGGTACTTTGTGATTAGATCTACAGGTAGGAAAAGGGACAGCTGAGTCATTATAAAATTGTTCTGGTTACTCAAAAGGACACTGATTTGGGCTTAATCATTTCAGATAAGGGCTGATGTATGAAAAAGCTGTACAACCATGCAAAAATATCAATTTTGAAAAAAATTTTGAGGGCACACTATTTTTTCAAATGTGCCGGTGTTGCTTTAAGGAGGCACTGCCAGTCATAAGTTAAACAAAATGAAAAAATCGTACTTATGCAAGGAAATATGATTCTGAAATTTGCCCAGATGAATGCACATTTAGTCGATGTCTATTCATATGGGGTCAAAGGTCAATAGGACTCGGCAGGATATGTGTCCTTGCAAGGACAGTCATATCGAGTTAAGATTTCTGATTTTGTGAACGTGTTTGTTATTTTATTCTCTATTTTGCATTCAAGCTGTTCCAGATTTTCCTGTGTTGCCTAGCGACCAGAATGACTCGTTGTTTTCAAGAAATGCATCCGCTATCGACATCCCGCAATTCCCTGACTTTCCTTCGGATTCCTCTGGTGATGAGTCGTATTCTAGGGCGAAGAAGCGCAGACGAAGAACGGTGCGTTTTGCAGATGTCATACAGGAAGAGGCGCCACCCGAGTCCCAGGTAGGTGTCAGAAGAGAATGTAAAATGGTATTATATCTATAATAGAAGAGCTATATTAAAGACACTGTCAGTGATTTCCTAAATCAGAAAATTTAAAAAAATCATAAAAAGTCAGATTTTTTGCATGTCTGTAACAAGTGACAAAGACAAGTATAGGTATCCTAACGTGTGTGTCAGAGATAGCAATGTATTATAATGAATTTGGTTGCTGATTTGAAGTCTACAGACGGTGATCGATCACTTGCTCAGTGTGAAAAGCTTTTAATTCATTTTGCAATGTTTTTCGTACACAGGACAATCTCAAAAGTCAACTTGAAGAAACAATGAGTATGTGTGAGAGTTTGCTTCAGGAGAAGACAGCTCTTGAGAAACAGATAGAAGAGAAGGATGAGCAGTATAGACAACTGTAAGTTGATTTTTTTCTCTTGTTGTAGTAGTAGTAAAACCAAAGTTTTAAATCCGGTTTTGTCCCCGCTAATGGGGTGGCCAGATTCACCTCCCATTCACAGCAATGTTGCTATGTGAAGATTTATTGGAGCAAAAGATAATTGACCAGATGCCCTTCCTGACGTCAATGTGCTTGATGGCCACCGTTTGCTCTACCAGAGTAACCAGCTACCCTCCTTATCAGACTTTATTAGAAACCTGATGGGGTGACATTTAGATGCCAACAACCTGGCCCTGGGACAGGTAGTGCTGGTTACCAGGATACCAGTAGCAGGACCTTAAGAAAACCTCACCAGGCCATAAAGTTACCCTGAAGTTATTGCATTGGGATATGTGTGCACTACTCCTGAATTCAGATTCAGTTAGCAACATTTTGTTTATGGTCATGTGTTCTGTCAAATGGAGAAAGGCCGATAATAGAAGAGAAATCCAGTACTATTCCACATGTGAGAGTTGGTCTGTGAATAATTAACGCTGGCTTAATTTTATTATCTAAATCAAAATGATTGCTATAAATGTGATGTACTGTTCATACACAAAAAAAAAAAAAAAAAAAAAGTAAAACCAAAGTTTTAAATCCGGTTTTGTCCCCGCTAATGGGGTGGCCAGATTCACCTCCCATTCACAGCAATGTTGCTATGTGAAGATTTATTGGAGCAAAAGATAATTGACCAGATGCCCTTCCTGACGTCAATGTGCTTGATGGCCACCGTTTGCTCTCCAGAGCCGACGCCCTTGTAGGTAGATCTTCTATTCTATCAGAGTAACCAGCTACCCTCCTTATCAGACTTTATTAGAAACCTGATGGGGTGACATTTAGCTGCCAACAACCTGGCCCTGGGACAGGTAGTGCTGGTTACCAGGATACCAGTAGCAGGCCCTCAAGAAAACCTGACCTGGCCATAAAGTTACCCTGAAGTTATTGCATTGGGATATGTGTGCACTACTCCTGAATTCAGATTCAGTTAGCAACATTTTGTTTATGGTCATGTGTTCTGTCAAATGGAGAAAGGCCGATAATAGAAGAGAAATCCAGTACTATTCCACATGTGAGAGTTGGTCTGTGAATAATTAACGCTGCTTAATTTTTATTATCTAAATCAAAATGATTGCTATAAGTAACATTTTACTGTTTCATACACATTGCCAAAAGGGTTCTTTTGTTGTTGAGAGGAAGTTTGGTTCTAAATGACAGTGGGTTGTCGTATATTAATACTAAATAAAATTAAGAGAATGTGAGCTTTCATAAAAATATTATTGTGGTTTTAGTGACTATACACTTACAAATGTCATGGTTGAGTAATTTTAAACTTCAAAGACAAACCTGTGTCGTTCAGCCCGGTACTTTTCCGCCTTTAAACCCTGAGGTCTACAGGCCACTTTTACTGGTTATACATTGGCTAAATATAGCATATAACACAATCATAACATGGTAAAAAGCTTAAAGATTTTGTCAGATCATAGAACGTCTAATTTTTGATTGGTTACCAGACGTTATATCATGATGTATTTAAAGCAAATTATGCACATTTTTTAAAGAGCGCCCCCATTATTCAAAATTTGATATGTTTTGCACAGCTATGTTTGGTATTGTCTAAAAAACCTACACCTGCGAACGAGCATGCTAAATGCATATCATAAAATGACGTTTTTTGTTAATTAGAATTGGGATTTAACGGCAGAGCTGGAAATATAACGTTTATGTCCGTCCATGATGAAATTAGTTTCCCACCTCAATAACATGACCTCTAACTTGACTTGCACTGAAACCAATAAATAACAACTAATGCATGAGCGAAGATACGTACATGGCGCTAATGCCCGGGTATTGTCGTATTTGAAGGCCGTTTCCCGCCGCTGTTGATTATTATCGGGGATCCTGATATTAATTATTCTAGTTAAAAAAATTCCTTCGTTTACGACAACATAGACACTTTCAGAGCTTAACCATTCAACAGGCATAGTTTACTACCAGTTACCAATGCAACCGTGTAAAATCTTCAATTTGTTTTAAAAATTGGGCCGCTCTTCAAAAAATTGTAAAATAAGGGTGTAAATTTAGTACAGGGGAAATTTGTAATAAGAAAGGTTGACCTCAGGGGGTTAAGGTCTGAAGCCACTCTGGTGGATTTTTTTGGTGGGAAAGTGGTAGACCTCAGGGAGTAATGTCTAGAAGCACCTGGTGGATAGTTTGGTTTTGGAAATGTGGTAGACCTCAGGGGGTTAAGGTCTGGAATCACTCTGTGGATATTTTGGTGGAAAAGTGGTAGACCTCAGGGGGTTTAGGTCTGGCAGCACTCTGGTGGATAGTTTGGTTGGCAAAGTGGTAGAACCTCGGGGTTACGGTCGGGAAGCACTCGGGATATTTTGGTTGGAAAAGTGGTAGACCTCAGGGTGTTAAGGCTCATGAAGCACGTCTGGGGATATTTTGGTTGGAAAGTGGTATACCTCAGGGGTTAAGTGTCGAAGCACTCTGTGATATTTGGTGGAAAAGTGTAGACCTCAGGGGGTTAAGGTTCTGGAAGCACTCTGGTGGATATTTTGGTTGGGAAAGTGGTAGACCTCAGGGTTAAGTCGGGAGCACTCTGGTGGATATTTATGTGGTTGGAAAAGTGGTAGACCTCAGGGGGTTAAGGTCTGGAAGCACTCTGGTGGATATTTTGGTTTGGAAAAGTGGTAGACCTCAGGGGGTTAAGGTCTGGAAGCACTCGTGGATATTTTGGTTTGGAAAAGTGGTAGCCTCCGGGTTAAGGTCTGGAAGCACTCTGGTTGATATTTTTGGGGGGTTGTTGGAAAAGTGGTAGACCTCAGGGGTTACGGTCTGGAAGCACTCTGGGGGATATTTGTTGGAAAAGTGGTATACCTCAGGGGGTTACGGTCTGGAAGCACTCTTGGATAGTTTGGTGGAAAGTGGGTAGACCTCCGGGGGTAAGGTCTGAGCACTCTGGTTGAATATTTTGGTTGGAAAGTGGTAGACCTCAGGGTTAAGGTCTGGAAGCACTCTGGTGATATTTTGGTTGGAAAAGTGGAGACCTCAGGGGGTTCAGGCTGGAAGCACCTGGTGGATATTTTTGGTTGGAAAAAGTGGTAGCCTCATGGGTTAAGGTCTGGAAGCACTCAGGTAATTATTTTGGGTGAAAAAGTTGTAGACCTCAGGGGGTTATGTTGGAAGCACTCGGTGGGATATTTGGTTGGAAAAGTGGTAGACCTCAGGGGGTTAAGGTCTGGAAGCACTCTGGTGGATATTTTGGTTGGAAAGTGGTTAGACCCTCAGGGGGGTAAGGTCGGGAAGCACTCTAGTGGATAGTTGGTTGTAAAAGGTTGACCTCAGGGGGTTAGGTCTGGAAGCACTCTCGGTTGGAATATTTTGGTTGGAAAAGGTGGTAGACCTGCGGGGTTAAGGTCTGTAGCACTCTGTGTGGATATTTTGGTTGAAGTTTTCTCTTAATTCTGTATGATGCCACCGCAAATCTGATTGTGTTTGTTTATCATTGTAGCATATGCGATGGACATGCTCAAGATTGGCGTCGCATGAAAGAGACTGCGCAAGGACGAGGAGGCACGATCATAAACATACCAGGAAGTGGTAGCCTACAGAGACAGCTTGCAGCACAAGCAGGAACTCATTGAACACCTGTAGGTTAATTGCAATTTTTTGTTTGTATTACCTGTTGTCATTGTATTGTCCATCAGCTATCACCAAATTTTTGAGTAAATGTTATGATAGATTTGACTGGTTGCAGAATAACTTCTAGGCAATAAGAGTATAAGTAAACTGAAGGAACTTGTTGGGGCAAAAGTTGTTAATTTTGATCGTAAAGGTCCATGGCCCGATCGCTAATGCCTCGTCCCCAGGGATCCCAGAATTTACCGGGAAGGGTCCAAATTTTGGTTTCATGAAAAAAGCTATTGCCTTCATTTGTACCCTGTGAACTTTTAGGGCTTAAGGATTTTTGGTTTTGGGATGTTATGAGCGAAAATGGCACCATTTTTGGTTCGACCAATAGACCTTTTACCATTACTTTATGGGATAAAAAATTCCACAAAAAAAAAATTTTTTGTTTTTATTTTTTTTAGCTCTCATTCAAAACGGGTTGAAATATCGGCAAGACACTTTACAGAGCGGTTATGGGGTAAAAGTCCATTCCTATCAAGATGACAATTTCAAATAAATGCTGGTCACCCCCTTTACAGGTGGGGCCCCACAGTCATGGTCCAGATTTTTTTTTTGTTTTCTCCCTCACATGGAAGCATATAGCACCAAAAATACCCTATTACAAATTTGTACTTAAATCATCAGCCATTTGGATTTGTAAAAGCAAATGTGTACTAATCGTCCCATTGGACTGTGTGTGTTACCTACCAACTAGTAAGATTTAACCTTATTTAGTAAGATTTCAAGATTTGACAGACAATCTTTACTAGGAACATTTTAAAATTTTTTTTGGGAACAGAAAAATAAACAAAATCAATCTGGTGTCCAAGCCCTTTTGACAGCCCCTGGCAACCTTAAGAGTGCCCTAAGGCAGGTCTTGGACCCATTAGGGGCCCTAAGGCGGTTCTAGTGACGACAGCACTTGCCATGTGTGCTCTCCTTAAAGGGATAAGCAGCGATAATGCAAGAGAAATAAAAAATTGGAAAACTTTGTTGTTAGCTTATAAATTAAACTTAAGTTGTCAATTCCATAAACTATTTCTAAAGTAGGACAACAACCCCCCCCACCTCAAAATAGTGAAAAAAATGAAGAATTTGAAGACATTTGTCATTGCTGTCTCCCGCAAATAGACATACAGCCAATGCCTCTCCAAATCTACACTAACACGATGGTTGCTTTATCAGCGCAGTACAGAATAAAGATCAATAATGTTTTTGTGTCGAGTGAACTAACATGTCATGGTGCCAGTGCACAATATTACGCTTACTACATATGGGAATTTCCCACGTGAAGGCTTTTTTTTTCAATCTTAGTCTGAATTTTGATGCAATATGAATTTAGGGGGAATGGTCCCGAACAGTCTATAAATTTTCATCTGATAGAATGGGCGTTACCACAAAACCCCATCTTTAAAGGATTTGCGTCCAATATTTCAACCCAATTTTTAAGTGTTAGCTAAAAACGTTTTTTGTATTCCCATAGAGGAATGTGTCAAATTCTTATGGTCGACCCATTTTTCGGACATATTTTTTCACTCATAACATCCAAACCAAACATCCTTTAGCCTTAAATTTCACAGGATAAATGTGAAAAATAGTAGCATTCTTCTGATACCAAAATGTTGACCACTTCCGGTAAAATCTGGGGTGCCTGGGGAGCAGGCTATTAGCGATCGGCTATGGACCTTTAAGATCGGCTCAAAAAGTTACTGCCTTGACTTTAATACACAGATTTCAAGCCAACACTTGCAGGGTACAGGGTATGTGAGCACCTTCATGCCCAGTCACAAAAATATCAAAGTATTAATTTGTGATTTTTTTTCGATGTTTCGGATCACAAATCGCTGCTTGTGCCCTTTTAATAAATTTTCTTATCTTTCATTGTTAGCAGATTAATATGCTAATGGAGCCTTAAAATTAGTTCAGTGTCGCCAGGGGCTATGGTTAAACGTGTAGACACAACGGGAAGTGGAGAGTGCGAGTTGTTTGTGTGAATTGCCGTGGGAGAACGCTGACGATCTTTAACCCCCCCCCCCCCCCCCCTTCCTTTGGCCGCACATAATGTACAAACGTCAAGGATGGGTTTATTGTCCATTTGTTCTGATACCAATTGTCTATCACCATTGAGTCTAAACATCCAATTTATCATATGAATAATGTCTAATAGGCCAGTTGGTCTAATGCCCATTTGTCTCATGCCCACTTCGTCTACTACTATTGGTCTAATAGCCACAAACACCTTTGTCTATTCCGCATTTGATCTAATATCCACTTGTCTAATATTCATTTTGTCTAATAATCCATTTGGTCTATATCAATTTGTTCTAATATCCGATCTTGTCCTAATATTCCATGACTTTAATATCATATTTGGTCAATACCCATTTGGTCCAGATCGACTTAGAGCAAATGGATATAAGACCAAATAGACCTTATACGCCAAATAGACATTAGACCAACTGGGTATTAGACCAAATGGGTATTAGACTGGATGGATTATTAGACCAGATGGATATTAGAAACAATTGGCATTAGACTACATCGCTTATAGAGATTGGATCTTGACGATCTTAGTTTTAGATTAGAATGATATTATACACATGTGTATTAGCCAAAATGGTTATTAGACTAAATAAGTATTAGGCCAATTGAATTGACACAATGCCATTAGACCAAATGGGATTAGACCAATGTGCAATCACCAAGGAGTGCACTGTTTTGTAATTGTTTTACTTTTGTAATCGAGAATTGGATGTGAAAAAGTACCGGACTGAGCTGTGGAGTTGAAGGACTTCACCAGAACGGAAGCCAATTCCCCTCCAGGCGCACGAGGTAAGCCTACAAAGAGGTGGTATCTCTGCTTTAGGTTTTCCCAAATCATACTTTGCTCTGTCATGGTTTTGGTTAGATTTTTTTCTTTTTCTCAAATGGAACAAGGTTGTAGCTATAAGATATTAAATTAACTATACTTCCCTTTGACTGATTTTATTTTGGTAGCATTATACATTCTTTTGGTATAAAGGAAAGTATTCTTTTACTCCTTAAGGTTACTCTTCCACGTTGGTCCTTGGGAAGATTTTAACAAATTATGACAATAAGGAACAATGTCTGGGACACTAATATAAGAATATTTTTCCCCATACAAGTACAACACTAGATTGTTTTATTTTTCTATGTGTAGATGGTTGGTGGATCCAACTAGCCCTACATATATATTCTTTACACACAGATTTTTTCTGATTGTACATTTTCGTCAATTTCCATGAACACACGGTATATTCTACAAATGAAGGTGGAAAAAAAACACACAGTTGCGCTGGCGAAAGATAATAAATTGAATGTCCATTGATAAAATCACCTGAAAATATTCCAACACTGTTTGGTGTTTTATTTCAAAAAACAAATCCAGGATGAGTTCAAAGGCATCAATTCGAGACTGAAACAATCTCTGGAACAGAGAGATGCTACGATCTCTGAAATGGTCTTCTCACATTACAACATGTAAGAATATTATATGTATAAGTTAGTTTGTTTTAAGTTAAACCAAAGTTTTAAATCGCTGTTTGGTCCCCGTCAACCGGGGTTGGGCCCGGATACACCTCAACACTCAGCAATATTGCTGTGTGTGAGGATTTATTGGAGCAAAAGATATTGATTATTGTACCGGTATGCCCTTCCGAGACACCAATGCCACAGTTTTTTGGACGGTGGGCCTAGCCTTTGGGACGTATGCCCACCATATCAAGGCAGCATGTGCTGGATACCGCCAATGGCTCTCCAGAGCTGACGCCACTTGTTAATGTAGATCTTCTTTTTCATTCTACCAGGGTAACCAGCACCCTCCTCATCAGATTCCTTAGAGAATCATTAGATTTTCTTAGAGGAATCGATGGGGGTGACGGTTTAGCCGCCGACAACCCGGCCCTGGGGCAGGTAGTGCTGGTTACCAGGATACCAGTAGCAAGGCCCTCAAAGGAAACTGACCAGAACCTAGAGAATATATGCAATATAGAATCAAAATGCAATTGTTTTCATATCTTGACACTTGGCTGGATCCAGGCTGTGTTCAGTGGTGGTGCCAGAGGGAGGCAGGGGGAAATTTTTTTTCCCCTATTATATTTCTTTCCTCTAGCCCCCCCCCCCCCCAGCCAAAAGAAAAATGGATTTATTGGCTTTAAAACCATGATTTAGAGCCAAAATCAACACGGGAATATGATATTCCGAAGGTTTTTTATTCCGAATTTGTAAAAAAAATCTCAAAATGGTTTTATATTTTTTTGCCCCCCCCCCCCCCCAAAAAAAAATGACTTCTCCCCCCCCAAAAAAAAAAAAAAGTTGGTTTCTTCTTTGCCACCGGGCCCAGAAAAAGAAGTCTGGGCCACAACTTTTGTGTTATTAAGTCATGCTATTTAGTATTCTGTAGGAGAACATTTACAATAATGTTAATCATGAACATTACTACATCAAAATGTGCTGATGATACATCCAATCAACAAATTCTGTTGGCACTTAAACGTTACTATAAGAAAGTTGTTTTTCACACAAGTGGAACTTGGTAGGTGGGGCTCTCTTTCCAGATCATAAACCCTAATATGGATGTGAACTTTTATTTTTTGATACTCTGCCTAACTTTCACACAACCCCCCCCCCCCAAAAAAAAATCTGATCTGGTACTTTTTTCTTTGCAGCTGCCACAATACCAGGATCTTAACTTTGAGCAGAAGAGTCTTGCAGATGCCGAGTTCATGGTGATGGACTTAAGAAAGAAACTCTCAGAGACTACCGACAACAATAGACGCATGACTCAGGATATGGTAAGCTGGACAGGTGCTTTTGTATCATTCTAGGTTGTATGAATTCTGGATTTGATCTGTATACCAGCTATTGATTAAATACAGAATACCGCTCTCCTCCATGGTTCACTTGGAATTGGGCAAATGGATCATGAAAGCATCCCGTCCTTCGGAGGGGACGTTAGCCGTCGGTCCCGTGTACAGAGAGTCACAACTGTACATGTACATCGCAGTCAGTGTCGAATAAGAGTAGGGTGTAAACCCCTGACTGTTCCCAATTCGCCCCCAGCCTCAAATAGCGGGCCATGTTAGGAGCGTCCGTATCATGGATACACGCGGCCCCGGATCAGCACACTAGCTGAACAAATCCTGACACCACCACAAAGCCATTACCAATGACTTGTGGATACGAGCAAACAAAAATTCTAGGTTGTGGAGAAATCCATTGGTTTAATATGTAACAATGACTTATTCTCAAGCAATATTTTCAAATTCTAAACAGTTGGAGTTGCAGAAACTCCACTATAAATGTGGTTTGTTTCTTAGTTTTTATCCCCCTGGCTTGAAAAGCAGTAGGGGGATTTTGCGATAGTGTGCATATCCGTATGTATGTGTTGTTTCAGTTTGGTTAGCTTTTGGTTAGGTTTTCATATGTATGTGTATTCCAGTTTGGTTAGGTTTTTGTTTTTCAGGTCTAATTTGATTTAAAGGTCCATGGCCCGATCGCTAATAGCCTCGTCCCCTGAAGCCCTATATTTTACCGGAAGTGATCAACATTTTGGTATCAGAAGAAAGCTACTATTTTTCTCATTTACCCTGTGAAATCTTAGAGCCAAAGGATGTTTGGTTTGGAAATTATGAGCGAAAATGTGCCTCAATGTGGTGGGACCAATCTTAATATTACACAGTACTCTATGGGGCTTGCAAAATCACGTTTTTAGCTCTCGCATCAGAACGGATTGAAATATCGGCGCGAAACTTTATAAATGTGGTTTTGGAGTGAAGGCCAATCTATCAAGATGAAAACTTCATATCCTTAAATCGGGCCATCCTCCTTTAAACCAGACTTGGAGATAAGGTGCAATAGAGGTTCCTTCATATGTGGAGAATGTCAGTCATGGACCAGGGTTAAAGGTCATCTGAGGTCATGTTCCAGACTGCCATCTTGCCAGGAAGATGATGCAAGTTTACTTGCTGTATTTTTTAATTTTGTTTTGTTGTAAATAGCAGTAAATAAATTGAACTGTGAATTTGAAACATTTTCATTCCAGGTCAAGCTTGAATCCGATATCAAAAAACTGAACCAGGAAAAAAGCGACTTTGACTCCCACATGATCTTCGAGAAAGAGCGCCATCAGAGAATCATCACTGATCTGAAGGATCAACTCCAGAGGGCGTACGATGAGAATTCAGTGCTGGCTGGTGGTTCTAGCGATCCTGCGGAGTCTCAGAATGGAACAGAATCTCAGGCTGCAGCTGCTGAAAGCAAAATGGTTTCACAGGACACTGAATCCTTGGCTGAGATGGAAGCTCTTAAGGCTGAGCTGGAGCAACTCAGAAAAACCTTAGAAGAGTAAGTATTTTTTTTTTGCAAGAGAATTAATCAGTTGCTAAGGAATTGGTGCATACAAGCAGTATTTAAGGCCCTATTTAAGGCTCAAGAGAGTCGCCTTGTGGAAAGAAAGACTTGCCATCAACCAAGTAATATCTATTGGTATTGAACCTGGTGAGCATCTCCCACCTGGAGCTGACTCCACCTGGAGCTGACTCCTCATGGGCTGAATGGCGATGCCTCAACAGATTGAGAACCAGAATTGTCTGATCTAAGGTTTCCTTGCAGAAGTGGGGCTACCTGGAAGCAGATCAGGACACTACCTGTGGTTGTGGAACAGCACCACAGACAATGGAACATCTCTTGGTCTGCTCACTGCTGGAGCAATAATGCACAAACAAGGACCTTGAGGAATTCAGTGAAGCAGCCAGACGTTGTACCCATCTCTGGCTGCATCATATTTGAGAACCACAGTGTTGGACACGATAAGAAGGCCATATTGTGACGATAATGTGAAACTTAATGATGTTGGCAGAATACAATTTCTGACTTGCTTTTAAGGCCTTAACTTCTAGGACTAGATAAGCTTTTCAAACTGAGCAATAAGATTGATAAAAACTTTGATCGAACACGGTTTTTTGCAGACTCGTGCAGCCGATTTCTAATTCTTGCTAACTTTCTTACAGTATCTCTGATTTGCCCTGCAAAGTAACCGATCAAAATAGTGCTTAGATGCTGACAGATTAACAGGTATTGGCCAGGGTGTTAGCAGGCTGCTGCATGCACCTTGATCACTTAAGTTGATCAAATCAAAAACAACCAAAAAGATTTAGGATTTATTTTGCTACAGTTTGGATTGAATACTGATTAAGTATTGATTGATATTTTCCTACAGGTTGAATGCCAAGAAAACTCAAATAGAAGCTGATCTAGAGGAGAGCATTAATTCTGTAAGTAAAGAAATATGCAATATTATGTTAAGAATGACAAATTTGGTCAGCTTCTTTTGATCCAGTTGCTGTAATAGTTGTATTTGTATTAAGTGTTTACTAGTCGGTTAGAAAAAAAGCGGTAGTCATGCTTGCCTATACAGTCGCATGACTTTGAAGGAATTTGCACTGTTATCAAAATGATATTGAAGTTGAAAATAGCTGAAAGCAATATTTTTCGATTCAGAATGTGTTTATAAATTCCACCAATTAAAAACCCTAGAAAAATTCTCCAACACGTCTTGACAGCATGCTGCATTTCTGTCAGCAATCGTCTGATCATCTAGGCCAATGGAAATGGAAGACGTTTCATATAAAAGTCCCAAGTATGCAAATGAGGTATCGCCATTTATTCCATCAAGCGATACTGCACATCATGCAGCATATGACAGAATCGGTTGTAATACCTCATTTGCATACTTGGGACTTCTATACGAAATGTTTACCATGGAAATCTGATGAGATTTTTGGGGATATGGTCAATATGCAATGTTTGTTTTGTCGTGCAGTAATGGCAGACAAGTTATTAGTCATAACCATTAAATTCAAAGTACTGAGTTAACAGTTTTTTTCTGTTTGCATGTCTGTTTTTAGTCAATTGATGCCCAACAGGAACTGATGCAAGCTCAAGAAGATCTGGAGAAGAATAAAGCATTCATCCAAGAGCTTCAGGAACAGCTGGTTAACAGAGGTGAGTGTTTGTCTTGTCTCCCTCAAGATGTAGACCTTTTCCCCATGACATCACTTAAAGCAATATTAGCACATTTTTTGAAGAGCGCCCCCAATTTTTCAAAAAAATTGAGATTTGTACACGGTTGTATTGGTAACTGGCTAGTAAACTATACCTGTGAATGGTTAAGCTCGAAAATGTCTGTGTGTCACAAACGAAGGAATTTTGTAATTAGAATAATTATTATCGGGATCCCGATAATAATTCAACGGCTGCTGGAAACGGCCTTCCAATGTGAAATAGCCGGGAAATAGCGCCATGTACGTGTCTACGCTCATCCGGTTGTTTTATTGGTTCAGGCAAATCAAGTTAGAGGTTATCTTCTCGAGGTGGCACTATTTCATCATGGACAGACATAAACGTAGCATTTCCAGTTGTCTGGCCGTTACGTCCAATCTGGGATCCATATTCTAATTACAAAATCGCTTAATTTATGATAAATACGCATTTTTTAGCATTCTCCTTTGCAGGTATAGTTTCCTAGACAATCACCAACGTACTGTGCCAAAATATCAAGTTTTGAAAATTGGGGGCGCTCTTCAAAAAATGTGCCATTATTGCTTTAATGTGATATTGGATCCACCGTCTATTTTCTCTTTAGTTTCCACTAAACAATTCACGCCATGCACAATACAGTGCATTGTCAACGGTTACCTTAGGGAGGCCATCAAGGGGTAAATTGACATCCAGAGACTGTGTGATGCAAAATTATACAGGAACATGTCACTTTCCATTTAGTTTGTGTATGTTACAGTAATGGTGTTTTGCATGCATGAATGCACACTAAATGGCTATGTACAATAAATCTTATGGCTCACACACTCTTTTCCTGAGCTGTATTCAACATATATGTAGGTTGCATTGCCGATATATTGATTACTTTCTGCTGAACTCAACGCAGCTCACTGTAAATCAAGTAGAAATGAATAAAAGTTTGTGGTACCGCAATGTAGTATTTTTGGTAGGAGATTGCAGTTTGACCAATGCAGATACAGTGAAGTATGAACAAACCTTTAAAGATGACTAGAAAGTTCTAAAGACAAGGTATATAAAGTAATACAAGAGAAATCAAGGTCTTTGCCTAGTGAAACATTGGCGTAATTACACTACACCCTTCGCACACCTTCCCTGTATCATGTACTTTATATGGTTAACAGAATAACAACCTTGGATTTAGACAAGACTGGCCTTATTGTTAAGTTGTACTTTTTGCATAGCATTTTTTTTCTGAGACAAGAATGCCTTTGGCTTAATAATATTAATTAGGATCAAAACTTGTTAATAAAGGGTTTTAAAGGGTTTTACAGATTCTACAGCAAGCAGTCAGGTCAGGTCTTGTCAGGTCAGGTTCCTTTGAGGGCCTGCTACTGGTATCCTGTTAACCAGTACTACCTGTCCCAGGGCCGAGTTGTTGGCGGCTAAACCGTCACCCCCATCGGATTTCTGATGAGGAGGGTAGCTGGTTACCCTGGTAGAATGAAAAAGATCTACCTACAAGGGCGTCAGCTCTGGAGAGCTAATGGCGGCCATCCAGCACATGCTGCCTTGCATGGTCGGCATGGTTGCCCAAAGGCTAGGCCCGACGTCGAAAACTGTGGATTGACGTCAGGAAGGGCATCCGGTCAATTATCTTTTGCTCCAATAAATCCTCACACAGCAGTATTGCTGAGTGAGGTGTATCCGGCCACCCTCGTTAACGGGGACAACCGGATTTAAAACTTTGGTATAACTAACAGTCATGATATTGATGTTCTGCACAGAGAGATAGAAGGGCTGCATCAGACAATCGGTTTCTGTTGTCTGAGATGTCTTCATCTTTTGTTCCATGTCTTCTATGACGTGGTCTTTCTCTGTGATGATCCCTTCTAGTTCCTTGATACGTTCTTGTAACTCATCAGAATTGGTTTCTGTTATCTGAGACGTCTTCACAACCTGTTCCATGTCCTGCATGGTATGGTCTTTCTCTGTGACAACACCTTCTAGTTCCTTGTTGCGGTCTTGTAACTCATCACATTGGTTTCTGTTGTGTGAGATGTTTCCAGCTTTTGTTTCATGTCCTCTATGGTATGGTCTTTCTGAGTGATAACACTTTCTAGTTCCTTGATGTGATCTTGCAACCCATTCACATTGGTTTATGTGGCCTGAGACGTTGCCAGCTTTTGTTCCATTTCTTCTATCGTACGTTTTTTCTCTGCAAGGACAGCTTCTAGTTTCCTGATGTGATCTTGCAACTCATTCAAATTTGCCTCTATTGTCCGAGATGTCTCCAACTCCTGTTTAACTTCTTCTACAGTGTTCTCTTTGTCTGTGACGATATCTTCTAATTGGTTGATACGTTCTTGTAACTCTTTACAGTCATTCTTTGTCATCTGGGATTTCTCTAGCTCGTGTTCCAAATCGCTTATGGTGTGGTCTTTTCCTGTGAAGATATCTTCCAGTTGTTTGATGCGCTCTACTGGATCTTCCATGGAAGATTTCACCTGGGCAGCCTCTAGCTCTTCTCTTAGATTTCCGATGACTTTGTTATTTTCTGTAGGCTGTGATAAGACATGTGGAATAGAAACAATATTCATGACTTGCAATGATTTATGATTTGCCAAGGCAGGGTTTATAAACTCTTCCTGTAGACTACACATTTGTACCCAAAATGTACCGCAGAACAATATAATATGAAAAGGGAAATATAGCCTTGTTCAAGGCGCTCTATCAACTTCCATTCACTGGTTCAACACGTCTGATATACATAATGTCATCATATAAGGAGTGGAGCATATCCCCCTCCCTAAAACTAAAAATGGTGAGAATTCACTCTATCAAACACTTAATTTGAGGTCTCCAATTTCAGCTGGCCTGTGTTCCATGCTTCCACTAGCAAGTTCAACTCAGGCAGAGAGCCTTGTTCAGTCTATCAGGTTTTTTCTGCATTTTTCTGATTCTAGGAGGTCTCATCACAGAGAAAGACCACACGATAGAAGAGATGGAACAGAAGATGGAAGTATCTCAGTCGACTAAAGAAGACTTGCACAGGTTACAAGAACGCATCCAGGAACTAGAAGGTAATGATGTCAGCAAAGACGGCATCATAGATGACCTAAAGCATGAGCTGGAGACATCCCAGATGATCAAGGTCTATTCAGATGAACTTGAAGGACGTATAAAGGAACTAGAAGGCGAAGTGTTGGAATGGAGCGACAGGTGCGTCAAGATTGAGGATGAGATGCAGGTTAAGGTTACGTATCTTGGAGACAGCTGGCTAGCAGAGACATGACAGGAAATCCTTGAGAAGTTATGTGGGTGAGTAGGGTGTATTGTTTACTGGAGTGGCCTTGGAAGATATTCTGTAGGCCTAAAAATTGGTTTAGTTGGTGTAACAGACTAAAAAAAGTGGCTTGGCATTATTCTCTTTTCTTTTATGAATCATGAACAAGATTTGCTGGAAAAATTTATGCTTACAGGTTTACAGGGATATAGGCTAACAAACAATTATTAAGGCGTTGATGGGTTGGTTGTATGATACATCTGTGGTTAAATGCTATGTTTACTCGGGACAGAAAAACCCTTTGAAGATCACATCCTTCCGGGTTATCTGAGTATTTAGCAGAAAATGCACTTGCCTCTGATTGCCCACCGAAGCGATCTGCTATTGCTGGGTCGCCGACCATGCGTCATATGTGCTGATAGCTCCACCCCCTTTTACAACCAGGAAGTATGCGCTCGTCAAAGGGTATCTGTCCCCGAATATAACAAAGTTGAACTGGGTCTATGATATGATCAAATAACAATTAAAATGGGTTGTTAAACTGCTGTAATCAGAATAACCTCTTTTTGTTCTGCAACCTCTTAGCCATTTGGCCCCAAATTGTCTGTCCTAAACATAACTCTTTAAAAAGGTAGAAAAGGCCTCATTTTAACACTAAAAGTGTTCAAAAACCATTTTGAGCAACTAAAAGGACCCCAAATTTTGCAAAAGTTTTTATGACAATTAAGCAAAAAATACAGAGTTTCACAATATGAGTGTTTTTAATTGACTGATTACCGATTCATTGCAATTTGCAATAATATCACACCAATGTAAGTATGCATTTGTGTCAAAGAGGTTGGCAGTTGGAATTTGTTTAGGAAATAAAATAAGTAATGGAATTCCTCTGACATTCTAAAATTCTGAATTTGATTGTTTTGGTTTACAGTCAACTCAGGAGATGACAAATCAAGAAGTGGAGATCTTGACAGAGCTGAATGCAGAATTGGAAACCAAAGTGGGAGAATTACAGGAAGAGCTGTTAACCACACAAAAGAACTCGGAGGAACTGCAGAAGAAGCTGACCGATCTTACTGAAGAATTGGGGTCTGGTACACAGGGTAGTAGTAGTAGTAGTAGCAGAGAGGCCAAACTGGAAGAGGTCATCAATCGTTACAAGTCAGAGGCAGAGAAGGCTCAGTCTGAAGTCGAGGTGTTAGAGAGCAGGGTGTCTGAGCTCACGGAGACTGTTATAGAAGCTGAGAATTACAAGGCAAAGGCTGACGATCTTTGCAAGCAGGTTGCAGACCTGACCAAATGTCGAATATACTAGCAAAATATGAATGAAGCAATGGTATTTTGTTTGGTGCCGTACTAAAAGACAAGGTGCAAGATTTGGAAGGACAGCTAGCAGAAGCTAGGAATTACCAGTCTGTTACTGAACAGCTGGAACAAAAACTGGAAGAACTGACACAGAAACAGAGTATTGTTGCAGAGGGTAATGAGGAGAAAGACCTATTAAAGAATCGGGTAGAAGAATTAGAGGCACAATTGCAGGAAGCTAAGGTCTTCGAAAGAGAAGTCAATGAGCTCAATGCAAAATTAAGTGAGCTGGAAGAGGAACTAGAGATTTCCAACAGAGACAAGCTTAACAATGATCACCTACAGTTGCAAGTAGGTGAACTTCAAAGACATCTTGAAGAAGCTAAGTCTTATCAACTTGAAGCCCAAGAGCTTAGAAATAAAGTAGAAAATCTGTCAAAAGAGTTAAAAGCTGCACAGGAGTTAGAAGTTGACAAAGGCCTGCTTCAAGTTCAAGTTGATGATTTTGAGAAGCAGTTGACAGAGAGCTTGCAAGTATAAGAGTATGGCCGAGCAACTTCACGCAATGAAGCGACAGAGTGCAGATGATACCGATTGGCTTCAGATCCAAGTTGCAGAACTTGAAAAGAAATTACGGGAAGCAAACATGTACCAGTCTATAGCAGAGGATTTGAAGATGCGCGTCATTGATCTGGAAACGCGATTAGCCGAGGCCGGAGACTACCAGGTCACGGCAGAACAACTTGAGCAGAGAGTTATGGAACTTACAGAGCAGCTGAATGGTGGTGCACATAAACCTGATGAAGAGAATTGGGCACAAGCACAAATAGCTAATCTGGAGGAGGAACTGATGCAAGCTAGAAGTGATCAACAAGAGTTGCAGGAGATGAAATTGAAGGTAGAGGAACTGACGAGACAGATTCAGGAAGCAGAAGCAAAACATCAGCAGTTGATGAATGCCAAGTCTTGTCAACTTGAAGCCCAAGAGCTTCTTAACAATGATCACCTACAGTTGCAAGTAGGTGAACTCCAAAGACATCTTGAAGAAGCTAAGTCTTGTCAAGATGAAGCCCAAGAGCTTAGAAATAGAGTAGAATGTCTGTCCAAAGAATTAGAAGCTGCACAGGAGGTGGAAGTTGATAAAGGCCTGCTTCAAGTTCAAGTTGATGATTTACAGAAGCAGTTGACAGAGAGTGTGAAGTTTAAGACTCTGGCCGAGCAACAAGCAAGTAAGGTTGATGATTTAACCAAGCAACTTCACGCAATGAAGCGACAGAGTGCAGATGATACCGATTGGCTTCAGATCCAAGTTGCAGAACTTGAAAAGCAATTACGGGAAGCAAACATGTACCAGTCTATAGCAGAGGATTTGAAGATGCGCGTCATTGATCTGGAAACGAGATTAGCCGAGGCCGGAGACTACCAGGTCACGGCAGAACAACTTGAGCAGAGAGTCATGGAGCTTACAGAGCAGCTGAATGGTGGTGCACATAAACCTGATGAAGAGAATTGGGCACAAGCACAAATAGCTAATCTGGAGGAGGAACTTATGCAAGCTAGAAGTGATCAACAAGAGTTGCAGGAGATGAGATTGAAGGTAGAGGAACTGACAAGACAGGTTCAGGAAGCAGAAACAAAACATCAGCAGTTGATGAATGCTGCTACAGAAGACACCCGAGAAAAGGAATTATTGAAGACTCGTATCAGGGAAGTGGAACAGCAAATTGAAGAGGACAAAGCATATGTTACCCAGCTGATGTCATCGTTAGATGAATCCAAACAAATGTGCAATGATAAAGAAAGCAGACTAGAAGAATTAGGGAAGCAACTAGTAGAAACCAATTCAAAGTCCACTGAGGTGGAGGACTTCAGAAAGAGGATTGAAGAGCTTACAGAACAGGTTCACACTTCTGAGATGGAGAACCAGAGGATTGCAGAGGAGTTGAACCTGGCTAAAGAAAGCTGTGAAGATGTAGAGACTTTGCAGAATCAGGTGTCCAGCATGGAGCAGCAGATTACAGAAGGCAAAGCCTACTTGAGTCAACTGCTGGATGACTTGAAAGAAGCCAAGCAGGCTAATGAGGATAACGAAGCCTATATCAGCGAAATAGAACAGCAATTAGATGAGAACAAGGCTGACCAGACACAGCTCATGGAAGAGCTACAGGCTGTGACCCAGACCTGTGATGACAAAGAGGGACAGGTGTTAGAGCTTGAGCAGCAGTTGACAGAATTACAGGCTAAGCAATCACAACTGACAGGGGAACTGAGAACCGCCAACGAGAACTTGGACGACAAAGATGGTCAGCTATCAAATCTAACAAGGCAACTGAAAGATGTTAATTCCAAACAGGTTCAACTTTGTGAGGAGTTGAATGCAGCCAAAGCAAGCTGCACAGACAAAGAAAATCAAATCAGTGAACTTGCCAAACAACTGGCAGATATTAGGACTAATGAAGCACACCTGTTGGAAGATTTAAACTCTACCAAAAAGGCTTCAAAGGAGGCTGAAGCATTGCAGCTCCAGACAGAGGAGCTCCAGAAGGACTTGGATGAAGTCAGGAAGCAGCTGTGCAAGACGGAAGAACTGTTGAGCACAGCCCAGCAGAAGTGCGAAGACAAGGATTGGCTGGAAATTGAAGTGGGAGAATTGAAGAGGCAACTGAAGGAGGCGGGAGATGTTCAAGCAAAGCTTGAGGAAGCTAAATGTGCAATTGAGTTGAATGAGAGAAGAGTCGAAGAGCTGTCCAAGGAGCGGGATGAGGCAAGACTTGAACTGGAGGAAACCAAGCAGGTGAGTAAATATGAATGTCAAAACAGGATTTTGTTTATCATCTTTGATCAAAGGTATCGGTATGTGCCCCAAAGTTTGATTGCATGGAACCATAACAAGCAATCATACAAGCACATACACACACAACCATTGCCACCCCTTCATTCCAGCCTTGGATATGCTACCAAAAACACAGCACATTGCATGCAAGCACATAAATAACATGAATATGCATAAACATGCACGCATGCAGGTAGACATGCAGGTATGTCTCTTTCAAATGCGTTTTTTTACCACCTGTAGCCGTAGACAAATGCCCAGGCAGAGGAACCCCTGGACAATACCACTGACTATTTGCAAGAATGCATGTGTGAATTCTACCTGTGTATACATGTCTACCTGCATGTGTGCATGTCTACCTGTATGTGTGCATGTCTACCCGTATGTGCGCATGTCTACCTACAGGTATGTGTGCATGTCTACCTGTATGTGTGCATGTCTACCTGTATGTGCGCATGTCTACTTGTGTGTGCGCATGTTACTTGTATGTGTGCATGTTACCTGTATGTGCGCATGTCTACCTGTATGTGCACATATCTACTTCTGTGTGTGCAATGTCTACCTGTATGTGCACAGGTCTACTTGTGCGTGTGCATGTCTACCTGTATGTGCGCATGTCTACCTGTATGTGCGCATGTCTACCTGTATGTGTGCATGTCTACCCGTATGTGCGCATGTCTACCTACAGGTATGTGTGCATGTCTACCTGTATGTGTGCATGTCGAGGGCCCACTACCTTAGCTTTTCTGTACCTTGTGGACGGGTTGGTGAGCCAAAAAAAATGTTATCGGTTGGCAGGATGGTTTAGCCCGTGGGACCACTGTTGAGAAACCTTAAAGCGTTCAAGAATAGCAGGTTTTAATGGCATATTCACTTATGAAAGGGAAAATATGACATGTGACAGTTTGATATTAATTTTAAGTTGAAAAGAAAGTGAACACCTTGCTATTTTTTTAATAGAAAAACAGGATTGCTAAAAGAGGCACCGTCCGATCCTCGGCCTCAACCCATCCACGCGCCCCCTATCAAACATGAGATTTGGTATCATTAGAAACCTTGGAAGAGTTCCATATGTACCCTTTTAAAAAATTCTACAGGAAACAAATTCTTGTTGATGGCCTCCACTAACAAAACCTCTAACCTAAGGCAAAAAATAAAAAAAAATGTTACATGTAGAATTTCAAAGGGGGCACATAGGAACTCTTGCTGAAACAATGTGTATTTTTCCAATCTTCAATATATTTTGGCCAACTTAAAACCCCCATTTGATGCTACAAAACTAAAATGGTGTTTTGTTTACGGTTTACGGGAAAATATTTGTAATCTATAGGCTATTACAATAATTGGCAATTCATTTTGACACTAAAATTGGTAGTTGGATTCAACGGAAAATACGGGAATTAAAGTGTGATGGTGATTGCTTTAATATGAAACCAGAAAAGAAATCTTTGTAATCGGGTGTGACACCTTTAACCTTTTGAGATATGATCTTTCGTTTAAGAGCAAATAAATCAGATTTGATCATATTAATTCTCCAGAAATTACATATTATTGCTTTAACTCTTAATCTGTAATAATTCCAATTAACAGAGTAACCAAACTGAGCTCAAGGAGTCCACAAACAAGTGTACAGCCCTGCAGCCAACAAAATCAAGAGCTCCAAGAGCAACTCCAAGAAAGAAACCACGCTGAAGAACCGGTACATTCCCACAAGGACCTGCAAGGGCCAAAAGTAAGCTGTCTGGGTTGGCCAGCCAATATGAAGCCATGATCCACGGTGGAAAATCGGAGACGACTTCATACACCAATCAGCTTGAAGGGAAAGTCAAGCAGCTCACGAGGGAACTGGAAGCTGCCATCAAGAGCAACAATGATGTCATCTGTTCTGATCACCAGCGTCTGTCCATCTTAGAGTGTCAGTTGGAGGAGGCTAAGACTTAACGCAAATGGGGAGGAGCAGACAGCAGTTGGAAGAGAAGGTAAGTAAAGGGACTTGGAAGATACTGTAAAAGTGGAAATTTCACCGATACATTAATTTTCCGCACCTCTGAGCTAGTGCGAAATTAAAAAATCGCGAAAAAAAAGTTTATTGGTGTGGGTGCGAATTTAAAAAAACAAGCAAAAGTTTAAAAATTACAGAAACGCGAAAAATTACACGCGCGAAATTTACCACTTTTACAGAGACAAATGGGTGATTGTAGATTTGAAACTTTTTTACAACAATGATTTAGTTTGCATGGCGGTTTTTGAACAGAATTTGGTCCAGCATCTGAGATTTACATTGTGAACATCTTCAGAAATAAACCTCATGTGGAGAGTGGAGACTGTAGCCTACTCTATATTCTGACGGCTAAAGGCCCGAGGGAAAATAAAGGGTTCCCCAAAAATAAGTTCACCCCTAAAATTCAAGGACATTTGTTTGCATAACTTCCTTAGAACTGGATGTATAGAAATTTTAAAGTTTTGAAGAGAGGAACAGACTTTTGGTATCAACACACTCCCTTGTTCCAACAATGACATTTTCAGAAAAAAAGTGGCAATTTGCAATATTCAAAGGTCTAAGTCAACAAGTTATCAATTTATGACAATGATTTCATTTCCTTTTTTATTCATTGCATTATGAAGTAAATAAGCTTAAAACATTAATGCATAGGCAAACAAATACGCCGACAACAATGAGATGTAAGCTTTACATTCATCAGTATCAAATAGTCATTTTAAAAAAAAAATTACACTTTTTCATGAAAGAAAGATGTCATTTTTTTAATGCCCATTTCAAATCAAAATAAGCTTAATTTTTTTCATTCAAGATGACACTCAATAGTCAATGTTTCCTCCATCTGCACTGATGACCTCATTGCAGCGTTTATGCATACTCTTTACCAGATTGTTCCGTTTCTGTTGAAGATTGTGGTTCCATGCTCGCTGGATAATTCCACCAAGATGAGCAAGTGTAGTAGTGTGCTCCTTTATGTGTCGATCTGCTTTACATTTCACCTTGTCCTACAGGTTCTTTATCGGGTCAGGTGACTTGGCTGGCCAATCGATAGTAAGGCTTTTCACACTGAGCCGGTGATCGATCAACTTTTGCGATCGATCGCCGTTTTTGAAGACTAGCGCAGCCATTTTCTGAATACTAGACACGCATGTGCAAGATCGCCTTATATAGTTACGATGTAAAAGTTTTCCAAAGAAAGGATTTAATGAGCTGCTGCTCCCTGGTGCTGCTCATACGAAATGCTGCTTTTTGAGGCATTTACGGCAGTGGTTGTAGTTGACTTTTTAAATGCTGAGGTACATGGCCATCTTTTAAATGATATGACTTGTCACCTTGGTTTGTTTCCGCACAGAAATTGTGAGTTTTCCGTTCATGAAATTCAAAGGACTGAGAGTAAGGAAATTCAAATGGCGGATAGACTCTTACGTGAGTGCATTTATTGGACGAATGTGTGCTGTTATTTGAGGAAGCACAACAGTGGTAGGCCTATACGTGTCAGGGTTGCGAAGTATTATAATGAATTTGGTGGCTGGTTGAGTCTGCAGATAGCGATCGATCGCAAAAGTCGATCGATAGCCGGCTGAGTGTGAAAAGCCATAGTTTCAGTACCCTGCTCTTCTGTGGTTGCGACATTGGCAGTATCAACTAGGGATGGATCGATTGATCGGGGTACTTCTGAATCTGACCGAATAATTGAGTAATCGGTTCTGAATCTGTGATCGGGAAAAGAACTGAATTTGCCGATTACACTTGCCGATCAAACGCTTCCTAGAAAGGAGTAAATTTCGTAAAAAATGTGTCGCTTTCATGATACAAACCATTAAAATACTGTACCTACAATCGTTAGATAAAGAAAACAAGGCTTGTTCAGTCTTTATTCATACCTATGAGCCGTGTATAGTTGTATTTTTTCCATGTCGAGTTCTTGAATCTTGACAAAGATTGCCATTATTTCGACTGTGTACTTACCAACAATAACAATTGCACAGCTGCAAGTTGCATGATTATCGTAAACTACACAAGATCAATTCATTCATGTCTTCGCTGATTAGCCGTACACTAGCTTTCCATCCCATAATACTTGTACGATGTAAACACCATGTGCTCAGATTTTATGCCTTTATTGGTGATTCGTCCATTTAAAATTGCAAAGTTGCATGATGGAATTCGTCAATCCCCGTGCCATTGAGACACAACTTGATGAGCTGGTCCCTGAATTAAATAGCCAACACAGTTACATGTCTTGGACTGGATAACAGTAAACACATGCACAGTGCGTTAAGCGTTTTATGCTTGGGTTCAACGAACGGTCTCGCTCACGCACTACTAAACTACAATTAAATACATCACATCCCTGGGGGAATATTGTGCAACAATAATAGTTTCGTGGAAAGCACTTTTCTTTAATTTTAAAAATGTTATTTTGAAAAGAAAACGGGTAAGCTTAAGTAATTAAATCATGATTGATGTTGAGTTTATCTGTAGTACAATATTCAATGCAAATTCAACTTGCTCTGTGTATGTTTATCGGGTTGGAAGTGGAATGGAACTATCCAAACGTGGTATTGAAAATTAATCTGAATCGGTTTCCGATCGGGCCGATCAGTTCATCAAATGATCGGCGATCGGTGGTTTCAGAACCAAAGGTGATCGATCCATCCCTAGTATCAACACACTCTTGCTTTTTTCACAAAATGGTGATTTTAGGGGAAAAAGCTTGCATCTCATTGTTTGCATGTCTGTGTATTTGTCTTGTTTATTTGTTTGCCTATGTGTTAATGTTTGAAGCTCATTTACTTCAGACTGCAATGAATAAAGAGAAAGGAAATTAAATCGTTGTAAATTGCTGATTTGTTGATTTTAGTCCTTTCAATACTGCAAAAGTGCCACTCTCTCAAAATTTAATTTTTTGAAGAAGGGATCGAGTGTATTGATACCAAGTGTTTTTTGAAAAACCACTTTGGTGGAAGAGCCAACTGTTTACTCTCTTCAAATATTATCTAAACATCTAGTTGTAGGTGAAGTTATGCAACAAAATGTCCTTGAATTTTAAATGGGAGCTTATTTTTTGGAACCCCTTATTAGGCTGCGGTCTCCATATGACCTTGGGCCAATATATTTTGCCATTCCTCTCATGAGGAGTCAATATTTGTTGAGTACCACACCTTTGTTTCAATCCATGTATAATAATAACCTGTTATTTTTCATGCGTCTGATCACAGTACAAAGCCTACATTCATAGTGTTAAAAAAGAGGAGCAGAAACGCACAAGTCTTCAGACTGGTTCCAACAGGGAGCTTGAAGAGACAGAGCAACGTTATCAAGAAACCAAACAAGAAGTGGAAAAATTGGTACGGAAATTGATGTAAAAGTGAAAGTACTGTATGTGTGAACATGGTTTTGATTACTTTTAAAAAATCGTTTTCAGAGCTGCCAACTCTCCGGATGGTTCGGGAGACCCCGGATTGTCCGGGAGACTCCCGGATTTGAACTAATCTCCCGGTCTCCTGATTGAGCGTCAAAATCTCCCGGATTTTCCTCCCTCTAAAGAGTATTTTTTACTCGGAAAAAGTACTTCCCCATTGGCGGTATTTTGCGTCATTTTTGTACCAAATACGAAAAAGTACAAGTCGGCATTTATACAGCGGCCACTATGTACAGAAAATGACGCAAAAGTCGATCGATAGCCGGGGGGAGTGTGAAAAGCCATAGTTTCAGTACCCTGCTATTCTGTGGTTGCGACCATTGGCAGTATCAATAGGGATTGATCGATTGATCGGGGGGGGGTACGGGGGGGGGGGTACTTCTGAATCTGACCGAATAATTTGAGGAGTAATCGGTTCTGAATCTGTGATCGGAAACGAAACGGATTGCCGAGTACATTGACCGATCAAACGGCTTCTAGAAGAAAGGAGTAAATTTCGCAAAAAATGGGTCGCTTTCATGATACAAACCCATTAAAAATACTGTACCTACAATGTTAGATAAAGGAAACAAGGCTTGTTTCAGTCTTTATTCGTACCTATGAGCCGTGTATAGTTGTATTTTTTCCAGGCGAGTCTGAATCTTGACAAAGATTGCCATTATTTCGACTGTCTTACCAACAATACAATTGCACAGCTGCAAGTTGCATGATATCGTGTCAAACGACACAAGCATCAATTCATTCATGTCTTCGCTGATTAGCCGTATTGCTAGCTTTCCATCCCATAATACTTGTACGATGTTTCGTCCAAAACAACCATGTGATGGGCGCAGAGTTGAGGCTTTAATTGGTGATTCGTCCATGTAATTTAAAATTGCCAAAGATGGCATGATGGAATTGTCAATTCCCGTGCCATTGAGACACAACTTGATGAGCTGGTCCCGAATTCAATAGCCAACACAGTTACATGTCTTGACTGGATAACAGTAAAACCACAATGCACAGGGTTAAGCCGTTTATGCTTGGGGTTCAACGAACGGTCTCGCTCACGCCACTACTAAATACAATTAAATACATTCACATCCTGGGGGGACATTATTGGCACAATAATTAGGTTCGTGGAAAGCACTTTTCTTAATTTTAAAAATGTTATTTTGAAAAGAAAACGGGTAAGCTTAAATAAGTAAATTCTGGATGATGTGAGTTTATCTGTAGTACAATATTCAATGCAAATTCAACTTGCTCTGTGTATGTTTATCGGGTTGGAAGTGGAATGGAACTATCCAAAACGTTGGTATTGAAATTAATCTGCATCGGCTTCCGATCGGGCGATCAGTTCATCAAATGATCGGCGATCGGTGGTGTCAGAACCAAAGGTGATCCATCGTCAGTCCCTAGTATCAACACACTCTGGGCTTTCACAAAATGGTGTTTTAGGGGAAAAAAAAGCTGCATCTCTATTTGTTTGATTGTCTGCCATGGCTTGTTATTGGTTTGCCTATGTGTAAATGTTTGAAGTTGTTAAGATTAAGCTTGCAAAAATATTTTAAAAAGAAAGGAAATTAAATCGTTGTAAATTGCTGATTGTTGATTTTGGGAGCGTGGTCATTATTTATGCCAGGGGGGATGGAGGATTTGTCAACTTTTTTTCGGGAATCAATTTTCGCGTTCCCCTCACTGTTCCGTTCAAAAATTTCACACTCCCCTCTTGATCATGTGTGTCCCCATTTAAAAAGTTTCATGGTTCCCCTCTACTCTTGTGATGAAAAATTTCACGTTCCCCCCTCTTCACAAAAATTTTTGGGGTTCCCCCTCAAAACCTCCCAGTTCACCCCTGGGCCGGAAAATAATGACCCCTCCCTTAGTCTTGAATACTGCAAAGCCGCACACTTTCTCAATTTATTTTGTTAAAAACGGGAATCGAAGGGTGTTGAGATAGTCGGGTGGATATGGTCCAAATTATTCCCTGACCGTACAAGTGAGTATATACACAATGTTTTTGCTGAAATGATAGATAGGGTGTTAGAAATAAGAATCCTTGCCGGGGCCACCTGGGGCCAGCTGGGCATTTTGAGAAATCCAGATGGCGTCGCCTAAATGATAATTATATATTCAACCCTATATTATCAAAACTATGGACGCTTATTAGCTATACTATAGGATCCAATGAACAATTGTATGCCACTTGAACATTAAGTCATACTTCCAATTCAAAAATGGAAGCCAAATCTAATCAATTGAAAACATGGCCCTATAACAGCAATACCTGCGATAAAAATTAAAACAATTGATGATGTACTTAGATTATGTTGTTCGACAATAGATTATCTATGATACTTTAAAGTTTTTGTTTGTAACATGACGTCATCAATATGGCAGCCATAAAACGTGAATATCTTCACAAACACTTGACACAAATTCTAAATATACCTTCAAGGTTATAAAACTTATTGTGTCAATGAAACAATTAGAAATGTAACTATGATCATAACCAAGTGATACCAGGTAATCCCGATGAAATAAAAATTTTCAAATTATAAATTGAGTGCAATATATGTGAAAAAAATTGTAATTCCTATGGTATTTTGAAAAACTTTGCACATATTGTTTTATTTCGATTTTGGGCCGCATTTAAAAAAATTGAAATGTATGTTGTACATTGGTAAGGATCATCCAAAAGGTACATTTCTAATGCCATTGGCACATTGATTTCGAGTTTGGTGACGGCTGTATGTGTAATACTATAACTTTATTCAAGTATTTTTTTAAGATGTTACGTTTTTGGCGGCCATATTGATTGACGCCATTGTCACAATGTTAAAAAAGTATCAGAAATATATTATGTGTTTAATTTTACATAACCATAAGTAGTTCAAGTCTAGTTTTATCGCAGGTATTTGCTGTAATAGGGAATATTTTAAAATTATTGGATTTGGCTTCCATTTTGAAATTTGAGTATGACTTAATGTACAGTGCCATACACTTGTTCATGATCATATAGTATATCTAGTAATCCATGAGTTTGCTAATATAGAGGGTTGAATATATAATTATCATTAATGCGACGCATCTGATTCTCAAAATGCCCAAGGGTTCCCAGGTGGCACCGGCAGTTTCTTATTCTACACACCCTAATCTTTAATTTTCAGCAAAAAAATTACATATATACTCAACTGTACGTTCCATGAAGGTTCTACCTGACTATACAAGTGTTTTTTTGTGAAAAACCACTTTGGTGGAAGAGGCCAACTGTTTACTCTCTTAAATATTTCTCCACATCTAGTTGTAGGTGAGGTTATGCAACAAAAATGTCCTTGAATTTTAAATGTAGCGTATTTTTTGGAACCCCTTATTAGGATGCAGTTCCATATGACCTTGGGCCCATATATTTCGCCTTCCTCTCATGAGGAGTCAACATTTGTTGCGTACCACACTTTGGTGGTGGGTTGCAATCCATGTTTAAAATAACCTGTTATTGTTCATGCGTCTGATCACAAGTACAAAGCCTATGTTCATATGTAAAAAAAAGAGGAGCAGAAGAAACGCACAAAGTCTTCAGACGGTTCAACAGGGAGCTTGAAGATGGACAGAGCAAGTTATCCACAAGAAACCAAACAAGAAGAAGTGGAAAAGTGGTACGGAAATTGATTGTTTTAAAAAGGTAACGTCTGTATGGTGAAAATTTTCTTTACTTAAATCATTTTCAGGAAGCTGCCAACTCTCCTGGATTGCCCGGGAGACTCCCGGAATTAAACTAAATCTCCGGTCTCCCCGATGAGCGCCGGGAATCTCCAGATTTTCATCCCTCTAAAGGTGATTTTTAATAGAAAAAGTACTTCCCGATTGTCTGTATTTTGCGTAATTTTTTAAACAAAATACGAAAAAAGTACAAGTCCGCATTTATACAGCGGCCACTCTGTACAGAAACTGACGCAAAATTGCCGACTATCGGGAAGTACTTTTTCATAGCAAAAATACGGAAAATGATTGAGTTATTGAAATAAAAAATAAAACATGTTTCAAGTAAGAAAATAAGTAACACAATGTTAGGCAAAAAGAATAATAGTCTTTACAAAGTGAATTAAAGACACAAACTTATAATAAAGTCTAGAAAGTCTTTTCAAATGGTTTCAGACATCGTTTTTCTCCCGACTTTCGGATGGACCAGCACAGCAATATTTTAATATTTAACCATTTAACTGCTATATGCTATGTCTTAAAGTGTTAACAAATTAACTCCAGTGGTGCAAAGGGATAGGCCTACAAGATAATAAACCTGATGTGAATTGCTCTTTGCCTTTTTGAGAATTGCTCCATTATGGCTATAATGCAAAAGTGTTAGGTTATAATTATTTTAGTGCCTGGCCGTGGACTTTGTTCCCACTGACAGTTCCTAAACGGGGGCTGTCAGACTGCGGAGCCCTGTCAATTTTTTTGGGGAAAGCTTTATTTTAAAGAGCTCTATCTCATGATGCAGTTCATAAGTATGTAGGTGGCTTGTTTTCTCAAGTTATGGAGCTTTAAAGCTGACTTTAATCAAACCTTTCATTTCAGGAATTTCTTTTTTTAAATTCTCCATAGACCTTCTTTGTTATAAAATTCCGGTCTGGAATTCTTGTTTTTACAATGGTATCCTATGGCACATGTTATCTGTGCATTTCTAAAATGTTTAGCATGAAAACGACAAAAATAAGATTTCATCTCTAAAGACGTCCAAAGACGATGGAAGAAGCAAGGGGGAGAGTAGGAGGTGGGTTACGGATGGAGGAGGCATTTGAAATTGGGCGAAAGTGGAAGGAGTGAGAAGGGCAGTTGCCGCACGGAGGGTGAGGTGAATCCACTACCCCCGTTACACCGGGGACCACAAAACCGGATTTTAAAAATTTGGATTTTACTATACTACATACTCTAACTTCTGGATTAACATTTTAGGTGACAATTTATAGTTACTATTTTTATATTTAACACAAACAATACCATTTCAAAATCTGATGTCGGCCTTAAGTGATGCCAGCTTGCCTGTGATCTACCAAAAAATCTAAGAGCTAAAAAATATTACACTTGCTTACATACGGTATAGGGCAAGTTTCACGAGAGAGGGGTACAAATCGTTTCAATTGTACCTAAAAGGTGGAATTTTAAATGGCTAATTTTGAACCATAATTATGCGTTTGTGTACTTTAACCTTGTCAAGCTTTTACTTGGACCAGAAATCACATGAACGCATATTAAAGAGGAACACAAAGCAGCGCTGAAGAAGCAACAATGGGACATCACGATGAGAGTTGAAGAAGAGCGCGTACCTACAAAAACATCATTCAAGAAGTAGCATGAGAACTGGAAAGAGGGGAGAAGAAGAACCAATCAAGAAACAAAGAAGGCATTGGAAGAACTTGAGTGGTCTATTCTTAGTGCTTAAGTCTCAAACTTTATGGGGGGGATATGATTTGGATACCATTTCTTAGTTTAGGGGTTGTAAAGTACTGTCTTTGGGGCATTCAATTCTGCCAGAAAGGTAACGGCATTTCAGTCAACAATGGAAAGGTAATATGACTTCAGTTATGATTTCTAAAACAAATTGTTTTTACTAAAACTGCTGCTTCCAATTTATGTGTATTTTGTGTCTACTTGATATGGAGCCTGGGCACTTGCACATACACCCAATCAAGACGTTGGGAAAACAAACCTGTGGTTTTGATTGTAAGCGCAATCATTGCATGTTGCAAAGCCTATTCAATACTGTGCTACTCTTGATGGTTAACCACTAAATTGGCATTTTTTGTTTATAATCCTGGGAATGAAATGGATTTGAGGCCAACGTCAGGACGAAATGAGAAAAATACGGCCTTTATCAATCTGATATCAAAATAGATACTACTTCGGGTAAATCAGGGGGGTCCCAAAGATGATCGGAACATGCAACTTTTAAAATAGACACTTTAAACTACAAAATCAAAACTAGTTGAATTTACCTTAATTTGCTTGCCTTTAATGACAACTTTTTAAGATTGAAGGTGTAATCATACAATCTGAAATGGTCCTTTAACCCAATGTTGACTGAAACATATTGGCATTGTTCCTTTCTGAGAAGTGAAAATTGCCCCAAAATACCATTTTTAGCACCCCTAAAAAAGGAATGGGCTCGACCAGTAACCCCAGGTAACACCCTGTCGACCATCCCTCTTCCTCAATTCCGTTTTGGCCGCCATACAAAACGGACGCGTGTACATCGCAGCTCGGTGATTAGCAGCCAAATTTATCTGAGATATTGATACTGGGGTGGTCGTCTCAATACGGAATACTCCTATACTAACCAATACTAATCTGGATATATTACTGGATATATACTGGATTTATAAAGATCTATTGGACAGGAATAAACGGCGGCTTTACAACCCGTGGAGTCGGAGCGATTTTATCAGTGGATCCTTTTGTGCAGCGGTGCGTATGTGATATGGTGGTGTAGCGGTAAAATAAGGTAACCAAAGGCAGCCATTGCCGCATGTGGCGCGGCTTGGATGCCTGCTTCTTGTGAGCCGTTTGTTTCTTGTAGTTGCTATACTATCATAATAAAATATAAACAGTTCATATTGGGTGAGTGTGTCTATTATTTTATTCGTATGCTTGTTGTATCTGAATAAAATATGTGAAAACTGACTTGAAAATTCTTTCCGTGTGTGACTTTGTTCCCGCGTCGGTATCTTTGTCTCCGCGTTGGCGTGCCGGGTTTTACCGCGGCACGCCTTTTTTTTCGTGTTGTTTTCGTTCCGACACGCGCGCCCATCTGCCTCGGCTTCACACCGAGCCGCCCCCGCGCCCTTCTTTTTCTAGGCCTGGTTTCATTTACGGTATTGCTTCGCTGTTGCTCCGTTTGGTGCTGGTTCCGTTGCGGTGGCCTCTCAGTTTCCAATGGTTCGCCATTGACACTGTTTCCCAGTCTATGTTTCGCTTAGGAAAAAGGGGGGGGGGGGTGGTATTCGGGCTCCTGTCCGAGGTTATTCCAAGGCGGCCCCGCTGCTTGGGAGCACCTGAAGGTGTGAGCTCCGCTACTTCATGCGCGTTTTAGTTAGGGGTTTTCTCCCCAGGGGAGTTCCGCCCGTTACAAAGATACCGGCCGCTGGCTCGCTTGGTCTAGCCCTGAGGGGCTTCTTCGGTGCAGGCTAGCGCGGTATGCTCTGCCTTTTTCCCTCGGGGAAGGGATTTTGGCGGCTGCGGGGACCATCCCGGTTATAACAGAGCATGCTAGTTGGCTGCCTCCCTCGGGGGCTTGCCTTGCTAGCACGCGGCCGGCGGTGGCTCGCCTGATTTAGCTAGTTGCTTTATCGTGCAGGGATAGCTGGTCTGATTGCCTTTTCCTAGGGGATTGGGCGGCTAAGTCCGTCCGGTAGCGGGTGAGTGGCTCTGGTGACGCCCGGGTTCTCTCGGGCCGATCCATCGACAGTATCGACACCGGCGCTCGTGGTTTAGGAGTCTCGGACTCTGCGACCTCGCTGCCGTGGTTCCCATACTCGGGGACTGATTCGTCAGGCCTGAGGTGGGTTCATCGGCGCCCCGCTAGGGGGCGCCGAGGGGCGTTTATGTTCACTGCTCCCCGCATGGCTAGCCGATAGTCACGCGTGGTATCAATCTGGCTCCTGCTGCATGCCTCACCAGCCCTTCACGGGCTAGGAGAGGCGCGCGGCGCTTCGCCAGGTTGGGCCCCCGCGAACGCGGGGTACCGTGCGCGGTACTGGGCGGTGAGTCCGGAGCTAGTCCGCTGCGGTTCAGTTCAGTCGTTACGGCACACCCAGCCATGGTAGCCGCTAGCCCCCGTAGGGGTTAATATGGCTTGTGCCTGCGTGCTCACGGGCCTCACGGGCTAGGTGGGGCGAGCCGCATTCCGCTAGGTTGTCCCCGATCACGGGGGTCCGTGTGCGGTTGACTGGTGCGGTTGTCCAGAGCTAGTTCGCCTACGGTCCAGCTGCTCGGAATACCACGCATGGCTAGCTGCTAGGCCCCGCGGCCGGTTGGTAATCTGGATCGTGCTGCCTGCTTCACCAGGCCTTCAGGGCTAGGTGGGGCGCGCAGCGCTTCGCGGTTGGTCCCGCTCCGCGGGTTTCCGTGTGCGGTTATGGTGCGGTTCGGGCCAGCGCTGTTGCCGCGCTTACTGTTCCGCGTTACGGTGCACCCCAGTGGGGTTTCCGTTCTCGGCCGCCTTAGCCCTATCCTCCCATCACCGTCCATTTAGTCCTTCCAAACGCACCTCTTCCCTCCCACATAATTTTCCCTCCAAACACCTCCACCTCCCCTCCCCTCCTCACCCCCTACCTTCCCCTCCCCATCTCCCCTCACCCCATCTCCTCCCCCCCCTCCCCAATTAAACCCCCACTCCACCACTCCCGCAATCACCCCTCTCTCCCCCAAATAGCATCCCCTTTACCTCCTTTCCCCCCCTCTCATTTCCCCCTCCAGCTATATCTCTTCTCCCCGCCCCGACCCCATTGTCTAACTTGCCTTTCACCCCCCCATTCCATCAAACACTACGCCCTGCACCCGTTCTTATAAATGCACTCTCCCGCAACGCCCCAGCACCTCGTGGGGCTTAGCCTTCGGGGGGGCTTACCTCCACGGGGGGCTCGGTGTGCAAGGCGGCAGCATGCCTTTAGGGCGCGCTGCGTGCCGCGTGCTTAGCCTACTGTCGCTAGAAGTATCTCTCTGGGGTTGTATAGCCGTGGCTCCGGACTTTAGGGTGTTCTCCCGCCTTGGGCGTGGAGTACTACTCCCTTTATAGCGTCTCACCTCTAGGGGTATGGCTGGGGTGATTGGATACCAAGTCAATCCTTTATGCAGAGTCTCCTCCCCGTAGGGGTACGCGGCATTGGGTGGGCCGTTATCCGCCGTCATCGGCGTGTTGCTTTCAGGTGTGGCCGGGTTATCCGCCCGTTGTTGCGGGGATTTCCGGGCTTAACCACAGAATCTGGTCTCCTCTTACGGGGGCGGCTGCCGGGTGTTGTTTGTCCACCTTCCATGGTGTTGACTTTCAACTACTCGGCGCCGCGCGACCTGGTATCCCTTATGGGGATGTTGTTCGCGCGCTTGGGCTCTCGGGCATCCCTTCAGGGATGTCGTAGGTCCGGGGTTCTCGGTGGTTCTCTTGGTTCTACTCAAGTCTGCTCTTTGGCGGGGCTCCCCGACGGGGCGGCTCCGATTCTGCTTCACCCCTGGCTGGCCTCTTGTCGACCTTTTGCGTGGCTTGGCGTGAAAGCCCTCTAAGCCTTGTGTAGGCCATGGGTACCGATCCATTCTCTGCCGTGCTCTAGTTCGGCTGCAGGGTTCCCCTACGGGGGGGCTTCTGCCCTGCCTGTGGTGAGCCTAGCCCGCCTCGGCCTTGGGCATGGGGCGCATCCTGACGTGCTATAGCTTGCAGCTCTGTCGAGATCCAGACCTTAACCTTTATGCACTCGGCTCCCGGCCTCCAGGGGCTTTCAGCTCTGGGTCGCCGGAGCTTCCGTCGCTGCCTTCGTTCGCGGCTGACTGTTGCGTCCCGGTTTTTTAGCCTAGCTCCTTCGTGGGGTTAGTCCGGGCCCGCTCCGTTCGTGCACCACGGGGACTTGAGGCCTCTGGTCTTTGCCAGTTAGGCGCTGGGCCATTTACCCTTAGCTGTACTGGCTCTTAGGCTCTGGATGTTAGGCTTACTGCTACCTAGCCTGGTACGCTGTCTCCCTTGGGGAGCTTGGGCTCTAGCATATGATGAGCTTCGCTGCGCCTATCTGGGGATCAGCGGGGCATCTGCGCCGCTTCCGAGTCGGGCCTAGTGACAGTTGCCGGGGGGGGGTGGGTTGCTTTTGGGGGGCGTTAGTTCTCTGTTCCCCTTGGGGCAGACATGTTTCTAGCGTGGATTTGATAATGGTCTTTCGGGTCTTTAGCCTCTGGCTTCCTCGGTGAGGTCGTGCCTTTAGCCTCGGCGGTCTTTTGCCTTCAGCTGGCCTAGGCCTTGGGGCTTCATCGTTCTAGCTTTGCTTTCGACTTAGACCACTTTATCCTCCATTAGGGGAGTGGCCCTGGGTCTTCATCGCCGCTTGGCTGGGACTGGTAGGGGCCTGGCCTAGGGCTAATGCCCTGCTGCTGGGTGTATTACATGGCCCCCCGGGTTATGAGGCCTATGCTATGCTGGTCTTCCGTGGCCCCTCCAGGGGCTCCTGCGGCCGGCTCAGGCCTGGGGTAGGGGCTCTATGTCCTTCTCCCTTGGCATACAACCCCCGTATGGGAAACCCTGATCATGGCGCCTGCTGTTATTCCCTTGCCTCTGTCCTAACTTCTGGGGGCGCGGATACCTCGGCTACAGCCGGCTGGTGCCCTAGGGCCTTAGCATGCTCTAGCCGGTCTAGGGCTTTGGTTTACGTCAGGTCTTGACGCTGATGCTCGGTTCCCTCATTGGGGCTTGGCTCCCACCCAGGTGAATGCCCTCGCCCCCTCTGGCCTCTGTTCGTCCTGTCGCTGGTGGTTTGGCTATGCTGCCCTAACCTTACCCGCGCTCCCAGGCCTAAACTCGAGCCCTTGAGTTCTTTCGACTTCGCCTGGACTCCGCCTTTCGTTGGGTCGGTGTCTTGACGTGGATCCCTCTCCCGTTTGTTCGGGAGTTAAGGGGGCTTGGACAGTTTCTCGCCACATCATTTGGCTCCCAGCTGGGACTACCTGAAGTCAGCTATCCTCCCTCGGGGTGACCTGGACACGGGTTTGGGTCGGCTCGACGATGCCCCTCATTGGGGCTCGTCATACGGGATTAGCGTCGGGCATTGTTCCGGCATAGCGTTGGGGCTCGTAAGGCCTAGCGTTGGGGATCGGTCCGAGGCCAGCGCGGTCCGGGCTTCAGGCCAGGGGTTGCTCCGATTCGTCGGGGTCTGTCTTAGGGGGTTCCCCTCCTCCTCCAGCGGTTTTTCAGGCTTCCGTTTGTCGATCTTTTCACTTGAGGGTTTTCTTTGCAAAGCCTTTCTGTATCAACTGTGCTGCCTAGAGGGATTCCCCCCTGCTTGTTTGGTGGGTTCTCCGAACTCGCCCCAATGGCGGATTTCTCAGTTGTGCTGGCAGTGGCGTGGTCTTGTCTCCACAGTGTGCGGACGGATGTTGTCTTCCCCTTAGTTAACATCGGTCTCGGGGGGCACGTTGCGGTTGCTCTGGCTCCTGTCTTTACGCCCTGGGAGCTCTTGACATATGGTCGGCCCACTTCCGACTGGGGGATTTTTATACCCTCTTTGAGTTGTGGATTGATCTTTTAGTAGGTTTTGGAGCTCCTCGCCCCCGGGGAATGTCTTCCGGGGCGTAAACCCCGTTGTGAGTCATTCTTCCTTGTCTGGCGTCTCGAGAGTGTGGTGGTCGAGTTGATACTCCCTTTTTCTCGGAGCCGTTGGTGATCATTATTCGGTATCTCGCCCATTCGGGTAGCACCTCTCTCGTGGCTCTCTCACTCTCTTCTCCTAGGGAGATTTTGGGTCGAGCCACTGTGATGTCCACGGGCCTCTTGGTGGGCATCTTTTGGCCCGTTAGCCGGTGTTTGGTAAGTGGATTTCGTGTTGCCTCTCGATACCGTTTTGTCGTTTGGTCCGAAGTTACGCTTGTTAGGTTCATTCTGTCCCTCTACGACTTTGTCACCTGCTCTTGCTGACAGTCACCACTGGTTTGGCTTCTGCTCGGGTTCACCACGAGCAGTTCAGTAGTAGCTCGCGACTAGGGTCGAATATCGGGGCCGCCTCGTGTTTCCGCAGAGCTAGCCTCTGGGGTTCTCCCCTCTGGTAGACATCTCGGTGGTTTACCCCACTTTGTCTTTTTGGGCCAGGTTTGGGACTATGGCCCGATCTGACGGAGTGCGTATATTTATCTATTGAATCTAGCATTTTGACTGCTCTTCGGTTGCCGGTGGTTGCGGTGACGCGGCTCCGGGTTTGCGGAGGTCTGCCTCGTTCTCCTTGGTTGTTATGTATTACTTACGAGCGATGGCCTGATGAATCGTACCATTCCTGCTGCGACAGCCTGAGGGGGGATTTTTCGCGTAGTTTGAGGCTTGTTAGCGGTCTCCAACGTCGTTTTTGGATCTTTAGTTCGTCGAGCTCAGCCTCCCACGTTAATGTTGTTTGGTTGTCCTTCGTTGAGGTTGGTTCGTTCCATTGACTCTGTAAGGCGTCTGTTCATGACCCGAAAGCTAGCTCCCTCTTGGGATCTGAGTTGTCGGCGAGTGTCTTGGCGTTTAGACCCCCCAATTTTCCTTTGGGTGCGGCGTGCGCTCTAGTCCTCGACCTTATACTCCTTCGGGTCCCCTTCCCGGACTAAATTAGCTCGGAGAATTCTTCTCCTTGTAGTTCTTATTCCGGTTCAGGGTTGGACTTATCTCGCTTCATTCAGTCTCTCAAACCTTTATCTCCCCCGGGTTCTCTCCCCGTTGGGTTTATCTGTGGTGTTCTGGTCGTTCCCCCTATCTAGGGGGCCCGCTCCTTGGTTTTTGGATCTGCCTTTGCCGCGGAGTGCTTCGGGCCCTTTGTCCAGACCTACGTCGCATTTCCAGTCTCCTTCAGAGTTCTTAATTTCGCCTATTCCTTAGGCTTGGTTTTGTTCTGCGGGATTCTCGGCTCTGGCTTTCTCCAAAAAACTTTGGCTAGTCATTTTTAAACACATTATAAAGTCTGAGGTTCTGTTACTCACCCTTGGTGTACTTCACTGGTTAGGTGAGTTAATGGGCCTTCCTGACTTTTGGAATCTAGATCCATATTGTGTGTTGCTCTGGCGTTTTGATTCAGCCTTGGACTGCATCCATCGCCTCTCTCGAATATCATGTTCCATCTCCGACTGAGTGTGCTAGCCTGGTGTGATTGGACACATATTCATTCAACGGGTTAATGCATATGTTTCAGTCAACAATTGGTGGAAGGAAATCAGTTCAGTGGAAAGATTATTACAAAAAAACATATGTTTTATAAATCCAGCTAACTGAAGCTGATTCCTTTCCAAGGTTGACTGCCGCTCCAGGCCCGCCCCACAGGATGATTATGGGGCTGTGTGCGTCCGTGGGGGCTATGGGCCAAAACGGAATGGGGGAAGAGGCTGGTCGACAGGGTGGACCTGGGGTCATGTCGGTCCATTTCTTTTTTGGGGTGCTAAAAATGGTATTTTGGGGGGCATTTCACTTTCAGAAGGAACAATAAATGCATATATGTTCAGTCAAAATTGGGAAAGAAATCAGGCTTCAGTTAGTGATTTATAAAACATAAGTGTTTTTGATAGTTCTTTCTACAAATAATTATTAAGATAAGTATTCTAGTAAGAAAAAATAATGCATTCTTGACAATCAAGTCCTAACCAATCCATATTTGTCTTTAGTTAGGACACCAAAAAATAAAAATGATTCTTCAATACCAAGACATTTGGTTCATTTCTAAGTTGAATCTACGACTATGAAAAACTTATACAAAATATAGTGTTTTAAGGCAAATTGTCAACGTTGTGACCAGTTGGCACAGTGCCTAAATCAGTACCTGGCCAAAGTCTATGGGAAAGTGAAACAATTAAAATGTGAAATCTCCAAAAATGTTTTTTGGGGGAAAAAAAAAAAAATGCAAATTTGGTATATATTTTTTTTGCCACAATTACCCCATATTTCCTTTCCAGTTAAGAAAACATTCTCTGGGGACACGCAGCCAATAATCCTACCTGAAGCAAATTGAATGCGCTGTTTTTTTATTGCTGTAGGTAGCTGCTGCCTCGAAGTGGATTGTTCTTTTAAAGGCGGCTGTGTTTCTTTGTAGAGCGCTATAAATGCCATTATTATTACATTGTTTGTTGTTGTTTTTTTACGCAAGAGCAGTGTGGTCTATTTGGAAAAAGAGCAGGATTATGAGCATTAGGCTGTGAGTCGAGGCCAGATGTGGACCAAGTGTTGTGTCCTGGGCCAAGACACTTATCTCGTTTTTGTCTCACTTCACCATGGTTAAATGGGGAGGCTGGTAGGGGAGTATACTGTGCAACCATGTTATGCTTGGTGCCAAAATACTTTCAACATGTTAAAAAATGTTGACTGCTCTAGTGGACAATGGAATAAATCTTAAAACGCTTGATGACCTAATGTATAAGCGCAATATAAAATGGTATTATTTTTAAAGAAAACACTGATAGTGTTGTGACAAAACCCTGAGTGAATTCTTGTAAATGTATGCTACTAAATAAAATTTTGATTTATGCCCAAAGGACAAAGCTTGATGATCTAAAAAAAGCAATGCAGAGCGAGCAGGAGGGAATAGTGGGTGAGATTTTTAGAAATATTAAATGATTCGTTCATGTTGATTGGGAATACTATATGCATGACAAATATAATCCTATATGTCCACCGTGATGATGATGTCAGCAAGGGCCACACCTTACTTGGGTTGGCATGACATCAGTTAGACAGTGAGTGCCAATAGAAAAACCTGGGGTGATTCCAAAGCACTGGTAGTCCAGCGTTTGCCTATAAAGGTGTACAAAAACCACACGGCAAAAACATTGAACGTGTGGACGTCACGACTCGAGGAAGATCATGGACTTGGTAACTTTTAATACCACCTTTTGCCCCTGGTCTGCATATCATGAGATCCTGACTTTCATGCCCACCGAATGCACTCATCTCCAGTTATGATCTGTCGTGATGTTGTTTTGTTCTTTGTATCTGTAGGTGGTTATTTTTTTTTTAGCGTTAACCGGGCGTTAAATCCACCTGGGCCACTACGCAATGATACAATCTCTCTGAATCGGTTCATTACAGGAACCAACATGAGATAGCCCTCTTGAGTAACAATCAAATATATTGCTTCTATTCTGTATAATCCACACCATTTTTAGCTAGTCTTACAGTATCTCTGATTGCTCATTACATAATATACCTGCCGAAGTAACCAATCCAAATAGCCCAGATGTATAGCAGGTAGTGCTCAGGGGTTAAGAGAATATGTTTGTATTACTATCAAAGATTAAAAGCTGCGTAGATTTGGGGACAATGGCCAACCAAAAACTATAGGCCCTCAGTGATGTGGAGACGTAGACTTTCCCTCGGGCCTTTGACCTTTTCAGCTCTTTGAATAGGCTAAGTTTCCGAATACCTCGGGGCAAGTGTAGTAGTAAACCAAAGTTTAAATCCAGTTGGTCCCGTAAAGGGTAGCTAGATAACCTCACATTCACGCAATAATGCTGTGTGAGGATTCATTGAAGAAAAAGTAATTGGCCGGATGGCCTTTCCTGACGTCAATGCGCGGGCTAGCCAGCATTTGCTCTCCAGAGCCAATGTCCCTGTAGGTAGATCTTCTTTTTAGTTTCTACCAGGGTAACCAGATCCTACTTTTTCCAAATCGGGGGGATTTCATTAAAAAAACTCATGGGATTAGCTGCCAAAAAACCCAGCTGGTTGTGCTGGTTACAAGGATTACAGTAGCAGGCCCTCAAGGAGAAAACCTGACTTGAACCTTAGTAGATTTTAACAATTCCCCCAAATTTTGAGTTAGTGTTTTTAAAAGGCTATGATACCCGAAAACTTTTAAGGGAAGGCGAGGGCCCATTATGGACCTCAGTTTTAAAATCAATGAAAAATATTATCCAATTGTAGGCAAATATTAAAATGTGTATTGTATGGTGCTATTCTCTGACTTGACTTGTCCCTTCCTGATCCAATAATGGGACCTTCCACAGAAAAGGGCATCTCGAAACAGCGTCGGAAGAGGAACAGGAAAAAAGGGGGGGGGGGGGGGGCCAACGCTTCGAAGAAGAGCGACGTCTGCACCGTCTAATCCCAAGACGCCGATGATGAACTGGAGAAGAGGAAAAGAACACAGGGGGCAAGAAAACAATCAAGAATACAGGTCAGGAGCAGCATATCTGTCAAATTTTGTTTTTGTAGACTTTTTTGTACTATTGTTCTCATGGCTTCCGAGTGGAGATCCTGCAACCACCATCACCAAATGCACGGATCTTCGCCCCCATGGAGTGTCCAATGGTAGCAGAGGGTGTTTTGGAGTCAATCCCACAATGCACCAGTTTGGGAAAGTCACCTCAGTAAGGTCATTGTGGATCAACATAAAAATCCTATTCTGAAAACACATAAAAAACCTACCTTTAATGAGCATTTAGCCAACTTAGGGATTTTGTTTTGCATGATAGGAAATGTCTTGTGGTTTCTTAAAACTTTGGACACACTTTTTTTCCCCCTAAGTACTGACATGTGTGTCGTACAGTATGGTAGAGGCACATTGCTATGCTCAGGGGATGATTCAAAAACACCCTCTGACACTTGTAGTTTGGGCGGTTTGACCTTATGAAGGGATAACTAGGGAAGATCAAAAAGTTTTGTTCCTTTTTAATTTGGATGATGCATGCTTCTTCTGGTGTAGATGGTATTATTTTTATCCCTCTGAGAACTACTTGCTGATTAGAACTAAAATTGAATGCCAACTCATTCATTAGCAATAAATGATGCTGTAAGATAATGGTATCACTGAAAGATTGAAATTATTTTAGAAATATTTTTTATGGATAATTAAAGGAATAAAATTGTGTAATCGGCCAATTAGAAACACTAAGCCTGGGGGTAGACATAGGGTATTGCAGGGTAGCCCAAAATGCAATTTCATGCAGACTAGGACTAGGACTAATTTTAAATTTATTTTATTTCAGAAATCAATGAAGCATTTGAAAAGTTTAAACTATCATTCAACACAACGAACTGCCTCAATATTTCCCATGTGAAACGGTCTGGTCAGGCGACAAACACTTGGGCAATGCAACCACTTACGCCGAGAAAAACTGTTTTTGGTTTGCCAAAATGGAGCAAAAATATTTAGGAGGCGGTATGGACATCCTTCCGGTAGATTTTTTTAAAGATTGAGTTCACTCACACTGTTTTACTCAAAATGGTTACAACCTGCTACTATATGAAGATTTTTTCAATGACATAGCAAAAGGCATCCAAAAGTTAGTTGTAATTTTGGTGTCTGGTGGTGATGTTTTTTTTTCATCGTTGCACCATCGGTAAAAAAAATGTTTTTGATGTAAATGACAAATCATGGATCAGCGGGGATTGTGTATTTATCACAATTGGGTAGGCTGGTCTTTTTTGAGGGTCTGGTCGGGTTGCGGGTCAGAGGGTGTTTTGAACCAATACCCGAATGCATTGACCTAATTTGCTATATTGTACTGTACAGAAACTCATGTCAGTACTTAGGGATAAAAAGGGTACAGATACCACTTTTCATATCATTGCAAAAAAAATCCCTAAGTACCCTAACCACTTTGAGGGCAAATGAGTGTAGAAGTCAGAGTTTTATGTGTTACGAATAGGAGTTTTGATGGATCACATGAACCTATTGAGGTGAAAGTTCCCAAAACTGGTGCCATTGTGGGATTGATTTCACTCCACCCTCTGGGTTTACGGTAACTGTGTTATTGTGTCGCCTGCCATAAGGGCAGGAAGACACATATGGATCACTTTGTCCACTGAAGTCTGTTTGTTGATGTCTTGTTGTTGTGAAAAGGGGGTTATAGGTTGTCAAATTGGTCCCTAAATGGTTTAATGAGGTCAAAGGTCACATCCCAAGGTCAAAGGTCATGTGAGTCAAGTTGTAGGATAGGTGAAAATGTTAAAATTGACCGAATTGAAAAAGTTCAATTGAACCAAAATTGAATCATCGGTGCAACATTGAAGTCCTCATTGTTAATTTTTAATGAGGTCAGGTCAATGCCAAGGTCAAAGGTCAAAATGAGACCTATCATTACCAAACCGCGACGGCAGGCGAAACAGCGGTCCGAGGACCGATGGAGTCTACATTATAATAATAGATATATTTCTTCCCTCTTTTCCAATCAATTGTACAGAGTACTATTAACTTAAAAAAAGATGCATGCAATAAACGCCACATCAAAAAATCGAAGAAGAACGAAAAAGTTTGAAAAGATCGACCAAAGGATGTGCCACAAAAAAAACAAACCTGAACCGTGCAGCAAGAGCCAGGTATACGTCTTCATACGGAGGTGATCCTGGAGTGCGAGCTGTTTACTTTGAAGCATAAGAAGAGAAAGCTGAAGAGAGAAGAGACGTTGCCAAATTGAAAAAGAGAATTATCCAAGGGCTCCGGTGTGACGCTTTGAGGCTGAAATGTACGTGTGCCTTAATTTGTATGTCTTCCCAGGCAGTCTTATTTGGACAAACACACCAAATGTTCACCATAAAAAACATGTGCGCGTGGCCGGACAAGAAAGCAGCAGCAACCGCGGAGTACTAAGATGGCGCTCTTACCAATGAGCTAACAATCCTTGACCAATTGGCTAACAAGCCCAGGTGGTAGACACGATGAGTTACAATATGCTCATTCACAAAGACACATCAGTGGGTTGTACTTTACTTATTGACATGAACTGACTTGTGTGATCCGGGTATCAAACATCAACCCCAAAAACAGGGGTGTTGTATTCTAAATACATGGTGAATGAAAGCTACTGAACGGGCAAAGGGAATTGAGCTTTTTTACTAGCTCATAGTGAGAGGAGTGAGAGATCTTTATAGGTGTTGGGTCCGAAAGGTTCCATCACTTTCCTAGCGGATGCATACAGAATGGTATTTTTAAATCTACAATTTTACCAAGCCAGGTTCAGTCACTCTTGCTGTCAGAAACAGGCCCATAATCAGCCTCATTTTGAAGAGAGTCCGAAAGTGAGCTGTTTTATAATCGGGAGGCTAGCATATTTGATGCATAGGATGATATCCTTCAAAATTTTCGGGATTTCTTTGCATTTTCACTCTTTTTGTTAGGGGGAAATTTTTCTTGGTGGAAATTAGTAAGCGTTGGCGGATTGAGGCGGGGGTCTACGAGAAGAACAGTTTTATTAAGGTGTCTAGCATAACTATTACAGTAATCTATGGTTGTTGGGATGCATTCTGTGTCTATATTAAAACCACACTATGGGTCCTACAAACCTACGAGTGGGGTGTGTCAGGCTCTTGTGGTCAAATTAGAAGAACATGGTACATTCCAATCCTCTTAAAGGCGCTGTTTCCAATGCCTATGGGACCCTCCAATGTACCCGGAAGTAGTATCAATATCGTTGATATCAGATAAAGGAACATATTTTCTATTACGCCCATTGAAATTCAGCTTCCAAGTGTCCAATTTTAAAAGATGTAAAAAAAAAGAAATGCCATTTTAATGGTTAACCATCCAAATTAGCACAGTAGTGAATAGGGCTCGCCAATGTGCATTATTGCTTCTGTTATCGATACCGCAGTCTCATCATTACTCCACTATTACATCATCAAAATTGAGATTTGGTTATATTGGAAGAAAGAAAGAAAGTCATATTTTATGATTGACCCAATAGAATTTAAGGCCTCTGAGAATTAGTTTATTTGAATGGTATGAATAAAGATGTGTGTGCTAGCTTTAGGGAAGTAGCCAAGTCAAATTTTCACAAGATCGTGCACTTCTGGACACAAGAATGACAACTTGGCACAACACCTTCCTTGGGGATATAAAACAATTTAAGAAGGGGTGCCCAAAATTCGACCACAATAACGACGTCATAGGCCACGCCTCTTTTTCTATACATATTTCGTTAGTAATGTTAAAATCATTTACTCTATAATCATATCAAGTTTGTATCAAATTAAAGCTTGCAACTTAGAGTGCTAACATGGTCTACATATTTGAAATTGGTAAGCAGAGGGTCAGTTGGGACGATAACAGTAGTTAAGGATGGTTGTCAAAGTGTTAAAATCAAAATGTGTATTCATTTGTCACTCTATGGGTTAGTTGAGGAAAAATGCATTTGAGATGCACCACAACTACTTTACTGGCACTATCAATGTCCATAACCACGCCCTTGTATTCTTAGTATGGGCCACAACAGTAATGTACTGAGGTTTATGTATAAAATTGCCATTTAAAAATTCTATACAATTAATATAACTTGCGATTATTTCAGGTTCTGATAGGCCGTCAAATTAGGAAAACATAATGACTATTAGCTATTGCAACATATCTATTCTCCAGAATTGTATTGGGAAAACCTTTAAGAACAATGTATAATAAATAAATGTTACCAATCAAGTTAGTAGAATATGTATGGGGGCAAAGGTATACAGGGTCAAATATTGAATGTTCGAATGAGCCTTTTCAAGGATTAAATCGGTATAAGTTCCTATCGGGAGTAGAGCTTAATTGTTATGGGGCAAAAAGTTCAAGGTCACAATGGGTAAATTTTCGATTCCCGTTGTTATAATAGTACTGGTCTACTGGTATAGGAGCACAAAAATACTGGTGCACATATATGATATTTTGTTGCATAATTAGAATGCAAATGTGATGGGGCTATGTGAGGTCACTAACTATAACTATAAGTCTATTTGAACTGTCAAACTAAAATCTATTACAATTTCTTTTCTATCTATGTGACCCAATTAACAACTTTAAAACCAGTTTGGAGCAAATTAGACAAATTTTACCAAGGATGACCTGACTGTTATGTGCCTATTGTAATAAAACTATAGATCACAGATACTGTCGAACTATACCTTATTAATTCGATACAATTACAATTTTTACCCCTGTACAAACTTTGACCCCTTTTCCTACATATTCCACAGTGTCGTTTTTGGTTAAATTGTCAGATTTTAGTCAATTTTGCAGTATATTAACACTAAAACTATAAACCCCCCGATGTTTATATATTGCCGTTTGTTGGAACATCTTTGTGAAAAGCTGTTGTTTTAGTGGAAGTTTAATACACGTATTAAAAAGCATGGAGTATTGCTTCAGAGATTATAACACTAGGGGTCAATCCCATGGTTTTATGTTGTCCCAGGTTGATGTTGCCAATTTTCAGCAGGTCCGGTCAGTGGGGACAAGGGAGGTCTTTGGAAAATAGCTAAAAATGTCTTCAAAAACTCATGTAAATGGCGCTGGAATTCCATCTAACTTTGTTCTTCAAAAAACCAACCACAACAAATAATAACATAACATAAAAACAATTTAAAAAATGAATAAATAACTATTAAAAAAATAAATTAAAAAAATAATACATTGTTTAAAAGTTAATAGCTTGAGTTTCAAGATCAAAACGTATTGATACCGATTGGAGTTTTAGGGTAAAGGTAAAAAAGTAAAATAATAGTAATAATAACAAAAAGACATACACAAGTATGGATGGTAAAACAGAAGCAAAGTCAATCCACGGACGTTCCTGTCCAAAAAAAGCTCATATTATTGTTCAAAATTATTGGAAATTTGCATTAATGAACAACAACGTGGTAAAATGAGGATGGTGTCATGATTTTCTACAAATACCCGCTATTGGGGTAGGATTTCTGGATGGACCTTGTAACAATGAGCCCAAATACCTTTTGACCTGACACTTTATAGAAACTGCTACAGAAGTACCCAACACACTAGTTCATAGAATACCGCCATTAAAAACAGGATAATACTTGAAGCACATGCATTTCGTTCCTATGTTCAAAACTGAAGAAATAGTCATATGCTTTAGTTAAAAAAAAAAAAAAACTCTTAAAGAAAAAGACAAAACTGAGCAAAACAAAAACAGAATGTAAAGAGCAGATTTTGAGAGTTTTCTTGGTGACTGTCAGACAGCAGTACATAACAAACTGCTTGTCTCGCACATAGAAATGGCTCTGCTGTGGTAAGCCGTATTGCCAGTTTTGAAACTTCTATTCCATTCTGAAAACTGGCACATGACAAGGGCAAAACTTGAACGGAATGCTTTGCAGCTCACAATTCTTTGTATGGATCCTTTTTGTATATTTTGGAGCCTTGTAGTTAACCTTGGTCAAGGCGGTTTAAATTATCTTCACCACCACCGACCGGTTAAGTGCTAACCGGCCCTCATTGTCATTCGGAAATACAATTGAAAAGGCGAGAGTATTGGGCTTTTGAGGAATGTAATACCGTTTGTTTTATGCAGACTTTCAGTGTGCATAAAGGGAGCTCTTGACCAATGAATGAACAAAGAGCCCAACCTTCTAATACTGTGATAATCAATTCTTGATTTCATATAGTTCTTGATGTGATATTGATGTGCATTCGCTATCACCAAGACTTTCTGTGCTATACACTAGTGCTGGGAGGCACTATCACCTGGTTCTTTGCAGGAACCGTATGGATTTAGACTGGATTTCATTCCATGCACAATTGTTTCCTGAAACATATCAAAGTAGATTTTGAGACTTCTGGGTATCAAAAAGGCATTATAAAGTTCTCCGCATGTCCATCAAATCTCCGCTCTTAGAGACTCTGGTTGAACTTCTAGCTATTACTCAGGAACTTCTGAAATCTATTGTAGACCTTGCTTTAGACCTTGCTACCTGAAATATTTCCTAAGTTAAGTAGTAGAACTGCTGAACTATGGCTGCAGGAAATTACCTCTATTGTTTAGGGACTGCAATGGCTCGCCACCGCTCCACAGATGTTTGCTCTGGACTTGTGTTCTTTTCATGGAAAGGTATCCTCCAGTGACAGGGGACCCAGAACTTCTAACTTATATTTCAGTTTTTGTAATTCTGGACAATTGTATTTGAAGTAGAACCTCTGACAGAAGTATTAGACCGACTCTGAAAATTTAATTCAATTACATTCTTGGTTTGAATGACATCATAACCCCCCCCCCCCCCTTTGTGGACGTACACACAAAGTGTACTTTTTAGTTGTTATCTCACAGTCCCTTTTGCAACATTTTTTTTAACAGATCTGTACACATCAGGGTGATTAAGCTTGAAGAAAAAAAACAAAAAGATAAAAATCCAAAGCTGTCATCTTTAGGGTTAAAATTTCCTCATGATAACCGTTGAGGACGTACGTTGCAGAATGTTTTCAATTTGTATAATCCTCACGACTGAATGCCATCATTCTTAATAATGAACACAGATTCTTACAAGACAACAGTTTTAATCAAGAAGTTATTACCACTTCCAATTTGTCAATCTGTTTTAATAACATCAAAAAGTAGTCGAGGTGCTTGATAGTGCCATTTTGGGGATAATGCACTGAGCAGCCATGTCAATTTTGTATCATCCAACATATGCTAATTTTGTGAAATTGAATATGCCTATTTGTTTCATGAACTACCTCGTATTTACTCTTTGATATGAACAAACATCAAGTTATTTGGGGATTTTTATTTTACAATGTCCGAAATTTGTTTGACATACATTACAAACTGTCCTTTATTGTATGCAACGATTGGTGGGATGTGATACCAAATTTGTTGGTGAAATTTAACATGCAAATAGACCACCAATGACCTTAATGACTATGAATGACTCACAAATGCTAAGACACCCTACTAAATGTATCTTTCAGACAATCTATTATGTTCTGCAGTTCCAGGCTTAATTTGATACCACATATGATAGGTTTCTGAGGATTTCCATTTTGACATAATTAAGTGCAATGCAAAAAAGGGGGCGGGGCATATGTCGTCATTAGTGAGGTCCGATTTTTGGGCAGCCCCTTCTAAGTTTGCTTTGTATACCCAAGGATTGGGGGTCTGTGCAAGTTTCATGCTTTGTCCAGAAGTGCCGATGTTTATGGTTATCACTACACTACTCTACTTCATCTCCTAATCATAGTGACCACACACACACTGTTCAGTAGATCCCTTTCTGTCAGATAATTTTTAAATTAAAAATTTTATCCAATTTTTTCTGATTAGTTTGTCAAAAAATTTGTAATCCAACGTTTGGTGTCAGCTTTTTCCTGCGAGAGTAAAAAAACCACCATATGACAAAATAGAGGTGCCTACCTTTTAAAATCATGCTTTTTGACAGACCACTAACTTAAGGTGTCAACAAGAGATTTCACACGGAGTGCCCCCAAAAAAATCTAAGTAACTATTTTTTTGCCCTGATGGTAAGCTTTCCATCAAAATATACCCCATCTGAAAGGCATAAGCTGAGAGTATTTCTTTGGTACGACATTTGTGAATTTACTAATTTCGTATAGGAGCAAATACGAAATTCAGTCCTAGTGTTTTTCAAATGAAATATCAGCAATCGAATCACGCTTTTTTTCTTCTCACTTTAAGACATGTCTGTAGCCAAATACAAGGTAAGAACTTTATTGAGTGTCTAATGAAATTACTATATACAACAATATTTGGGTGCCTCAACAATCTCCTCGTTGGCCTTTAAAATGTAAATAACAAGCCATCATGAAGTTTGCTGTTTGTTTTAAAACACTTTTTTCAGGAAGAAGAAGATCATGATTTGATACACTTCAAGGACCAGGCTAAAATCTACTACACAAATAACCCAATCAAGTCCAGTGAAGCGCAATCACTCGTAAATCTTGGTAGCGTCTGTTCACAACCACTGCAAGGTAGGTTAATATGTAGACAGTACTTTGTTATAGATAACGGGTGTCTAAAAAAAAGGAAACCCTAATCTCCCTCTATTTCAACAGGGAAAAAAGGAAACCATACAATTAATACACATCTGAAAAGTGCATTTCCCGACAACCTAAAAGATCGTTTCCAATAGAATGCATATTGACTAAGTTATGGCCGATTGAAATTTGTACCACTTTTTCATTTTATCCACGATTGTTACTGTTTTTCATTAGTCTTTAGACAATACGTATTCTCCAAGCTCATTCGTTTGTTCATGATTTCTTTTTTTTTTTTAAAAAAAAAAAAAATTTATTGATTTGAAAATTTTATTTCAATTAATTAAGAAATTCCCCAAACCTTCCTCATTCTTCTTTCCTTGCGCTGCTCTTACCCCCCTACTTGGGGAAGTTGGGCGTCTGTAACACGGATGCAGGCTGCGTTCTCTTTTCCATTTCATAATCGGCTTCTCAGTCATTCTTGTCCGTACGGATGCTTGCAAGGCAGCGGTTATTCTGTGGCGAAGATCCCCAGATAATTTGACTTTGACTCCGCTAGACTTCGCCCCTAGAGGAAACATTAAACAGGAACCACCAGCAAACTTGCCAGAACTCTTCGCATAGATACGCGCTAACCTTTGAAAGCATCACGACGGACAAGACTGATTAGAATTCAATTATTGAAATGAAAAGAGCGAAACAAGCCTGCATCCGTCGTCATGGCTTGAGCAGCAAATGGGGGGGGTCAAGCATCGCAAGTAAAGCAGAATGAGGCAAGATCTTATAATTTAATAATATTGAAACTAACCTTTCAATATTATAGAACTGTTCTTGTCGCTAAAACCAAAAACTCAGAACGAAAGAATGTGCTCGGAGAAGGTGTATTGTCTAAGACAGCTAGACAGTAACCAGACGTAACATTCGTGATAAAATGAAAAAGGGTACAAATTTTCAATCGCCATAACTCGGTCAATATTTGGTCCTTTTGGAAGTCTTTTCGGTGTTCCGGAAACCTAATGAACTGTCTTTTCAGTTGTGTATTAATTTGTATGGTTTACTCTTTTCTCTTCGTGAAATAGAGGGCGCTTTGAGGGTTTCCTTTGTTTTTGAGACACCCGGTAGTATGTAGAGAGAGTCTGTGGTAAGCATTAGACCACTTTGGGTCAAACAATACTCTCACTCTCTGGACTCGGCCCTCCGACAAATCTACTACTATACTACTACTACTAAACCAAATTTTAAATCCGGTTTTATATCCCCTCAACGGGGGTGGCCGTATTCACTCACATTCGCAGTAACAACTGGCCCGCCCTGACCCCTTCCTTCCATTTCAATCCGATTTTTCAATGCATCCATCCAGCCTCAACCCAAACCCTCCTACTCTCCCTCCTCCACTGTTTCCTCCATGTCTTGGACGTCCCCTCCTCCTCAAACCTCCCACCCCTCGACTCAAAGCCCTTCTTAACACACGCTCGTCATCCTCCAACACATGCCCATACCAACGACACATTCGCCTTCGCCCACCCGGTCCACCGCCGCCTCCAAACCCAACATCTCCATCAAATCCTCAGTCTTCTCATCCTTCATCCTGGTCCAACTTCATACACACATTGCTCTCATCATTGCTCCTGTCCTCAAAATCCCCATCTCATTTTCTGTCAGACACCATGTCTCACTCCCAGACAGCATCACTGATCTCACCCAACTCTTATACATCTTCCTTTCATCTCAAAGGATTCTTTCCCTTTGCACAACTCCCCACATTCCCAAACTTCACCCACCCATACAATCCACTCTCGCTGTCCAGCCACCTCACATCCACCACCCCCACTAACCTTATTCCCTAAGTATGTGAACTCCTCCACAGACTCCACCTCATCACAAAATTTTCCTCTGTCCCACATCCCTCCGCCCTTCTCACATCTTCTCACACAAAATCTCTTGCCAGGGACTAGGGGTCGCTCACTTCATCTTTGTGGCCATCTCCCTTGGATCCATGTCCCACATTATCACATCCACCTGTCAGATAGCCCGCGCACTGAAAAAAGTCTACAGGCCAATTAAAATGTTATAACATCCTGTCCGTTCGAGCTAGTTGAATATTTGCAAGAAAAGTGGTCACTTTAAATTTGTTAACTCATATTTGATTAAATATGGTTTTGATATTAAACTGTACCTAAACTGTGTGCAATATAGAGAATAGTTTTCAAATATAGAGGTTACAGATTAAATCAAAGGTCTGTAGTCAGTCATGGATGCTCATGGCCAACAGTTCATAACAGTCCCATGGAAGGCCAGGTTGTAATCTAATGCATTCAGTATATTTTATGTTCATGATCACATGTAATGCGAAATACTAAATGGCTGATTACAACACAAATTGAGCATTCTTCTACAGGTCAGATATTTTTAAGTAAAAAAAGAGTAGGCTATAAGTTGCGGGCAAGCGCTCTTTGACCTGGAGTTGCCGATTCAAGGAAAGCTGCCTGACAAAATGAAGCCTGCTTGGACTTATAGATGTGGCCCAGGCACATGTATATAGATTCATTTGAACATGTGGGTGGGAGGTAAATTATTTTTTTCAATATAAAAGGTCCATAGAGAATTTGGCAAGAATATCCACTTTTTGGCGACTGAGTGTTCAAAAGTTTACAACAAATAATAGGTACATGGGAACAAAAGTCTTAATAATTAAAAATACTTAGTCTCATTATTTGATGTTGTAGGCCTACAGGTTTGCTTTAATAAATTAGGTAAGTGTACATGTACGTGAGAGTTTGTATAAGTTCAGTACTCGTTGTAATTTTAAAAACAAGTGTTGGAGAAAATATTACAATAGCCTACTGCAATTAGATGTGAAAATTGTGAAATATTAGCAATTCTCTCTATCTATCCAGCCATTTTCATCCCACTGTGCAGGTCGAAGACCTCCTTAACGGTGCAACAAAGATTTCACATATCAGATGTACCTAAAAAATGAAAAGTACCGATTTTTTTTCCCTGATGTAAAGCTCTCAACCACCATCAAAATATGCCATCTGGAAAGGATTAGCTGAGAAATGTTTCTTCTTTGGTACAAAAATTGTGAAATTTCTAATTTCGTATGGGCAAATACGAATTAAGGCCTATGTTTCATAGTGAAATATAGCAATCATGAATCACTTTTGTTCCTCTCTTTTAAGACATGTCTGTAGCTCTAATACACGTAAGAAATCTTGAGTGTCTAACTTATATGACCACTACCAGAAGCACTCTTACCACAGCGCCAACAAACCATTTGAAATGCTTGTTGACTAACAAAAATGTGTCATAGGGTGGAAAATTGCTTAAAATCACTCTCATTTAAGGTAGTTAATATTTGAGGAGATTCAGGCACTGTCTAAACGGGTTATAGCTTATGTTTTTCGATTGCTGGTTGTAAATCTTAAAATTTCTACACTTTTTGGCACATACGGACGGCCAAACTAAAATTTATTTTCTCAATTTATTGGGTAATTTTTTCATTCACTAAAGTAAAGAAGTGCCGGTCGGCAACCTTCAAAATGACCTGTGCCGGTCGTTGGGAGCAAGTGCCGGACATGCCGGCCACCGCCGCTATATCCCTGGTCATAAATAACATTTGTGACAACATTCTGGAATAACTTGTGAAGCAGTGATGAAATATGTAGAAATCTAAGGCTGGGACCATCTTGATAACACATGGTGTCAGTTTTGAAATCCGTGGTAAATTATTCAAATTGTCCATCTCCATATTCAAGGCCATAAAGATTAAATCTATAATGGATAGATTGATTTGTGATATTTTCCCCCGTAAAACTCTATTTATGTTCTATACCTGTATGTAAACAACTTGGTGGCTACCATTAAGTTTCCTGTATTAACAATCAAAAAATTTAGAAGTCGTTGTCCGTCAAAATCTTGTCCTTTCCGAAAACCTGAAGTTTCCTAAGCATAAAAAAATTGTTCCAAAGCCCTCACACACTCCCAATTTTGCAAACAACTGCTTCACTATCTATAATACAAAAATATTACACTGAAAAATAATCAAAGCACTTTGTTTTTTTTACCCCAAATGGTAGAAAATGAAAAGCGTTTGGTCAAAATCTGTCCTCTCCGAAAATTGTGACATTCCATCAATCTTAAAAATTGTTCTGAGATGGACGCCTCCAATGGTTGAAATTATCTCTTCCTGACTTGCCTCAATCCAAAACATCAATTTGAAAAATATCATGACACTTCATTTTTCACCCCAATGAGACAGCTGAGGTACCCTTATTGTAAAACAACCCAATCAGGTACAGGGTACGAAGTTGGTACAATGCATATGCCCACATTGTTACTTCTCTTCATACTTCAGACTAGAACCATAGTTGTTTTGACTCAACCCACAATGCACAGTGTTTTGGGAAATTCCCCCCGCCTCAAATGGGTCATGTGGTCCCACAAAAATCCTTGAACCCTAAAACCCCACAAAGGTTAGTACTTAGGGAATTTTTAGCATGAGCATCAAATGTCTTGTGGAACACTTTTGGACACTTGTTATCCCCAAGTACTGACTGTGTTTTGTACAGTACAGTAGGCACTAGCAATGCTTATGGGATTGGGTTTCAAAACACCCTCTGATACTAGACTGATTATAGGTTATGAATTCATTTGTTCTTCTTGGTTATGTTATTCCACGTTGTAGCGAGAAAGAGAGAGGGCTATAGTCAGCTTGTATTGAAACTAGGAACTAATGTAGTCCACTATTTTCTATAGATGTCAATGAAACTTCAGGAGCAGAGAGAAGCCACTTCGACGACACCCTCGTCAAGTGCAACAGCCCCAACGAGGAATCATCCTTTCCAATAGCGTCTCAAGTACTACTGCAACGGGAATCCCAGGGCGTATACGTCAACGCCAGCCAGAGACCTATGTGGAGCAGATTCCTGGCTGGCAACCGCCAGCAGAAGAAACATTAAAGAAGGCCGAAGCTAGATTGGCTCGGATTTTAGCCTGAGGAGAGGATAAACCAACCTGCGGACTGCAAGCAATCTTAAAGGTCATTCTGGATCCCGCTGCCGTCATCTAGTTGTGTGTTCAAGGGAGGGGGGGGGACTTCCCCTAGTTTGGTGTTGCCATTTGGGGGTCAATAATCCATTCACAATATCATTAATTATTAAAGCCTACATTTAGTTAATTTACTTGCTTTAAACATATTTTTTTTTTTTTTATTTACCATCCAGTCGGGAGAAAATTATTCTTGTGCCCCACTCAAAAAAGATCCCGCGCGTGCCACTGGCCGCATCCCCTGATTAAACCATCCTAAAAAATGATCTTGGTTCAATTGGGCCAACTATTTGTATGTGAACCATTGAAGAGCAGATATAATATTTGCGTCAACTAATTGGAATTTTTAAATATCTGTCTGTATTACAACACAGTGACCTACAAGAAAGTGATAAACGTTTGCTTGTAACCCCTAAATGCATTATCAAAATCAACTGAAATTTTGGAAAGAAACTTTTTCCAACAATATCTATTCAACCATATCAGAAAGTGTGAAATTCACAAAATGCATATGTAATGTACTGTGTCACAGCAGGCAGGAACACAATGCACTTGTGTGCCTGCGTGTGTGCGTACCTATAGGGCACTTGCACAGGAGGGTAATAGATTAAAGGTGCAACGAGAGATTTCACATAACAGGTGACCCTAAAAAGTGTGAAAATTCTGATTTTTGCACTAATGTGAAGCTTTTTGTCAAAAATATCCCCATGCGAAATATTAAGCTGACAATCATTTCTTTGGTACAAAAATTGTGAAATTTCTAATTTACTATAGGAGCTTATGTTTTATAGGAGCAAATATTAAATTCAGCTTATGTTTTATATTGAAATTAAGCAAATCAAAATCGGCTTTTGCTTTCACTTTTAAGGCATTTCTGTAGCCAAATGCCAGGTAAGAAATCTTATTTTGGGGTCTTATCTATTTAAAATCACTACATATGACACAAATGTGGATGCCCTCAAATCTCTTGCTGCACCTTTAACTTGGGCAGACCAGTATTCCAGAACAAATCAAGCATGCAGAGAATAAAAGAATCACCTGTGGCAATATCTGAAATGTTCAGGTGAACCAGGTGCATGTATTGTATTCTTCGCATGCTTTGATGATCTGGAGGGGAAAAAAGTCCATTCAACATAATTTACCTTCCACAAAAGGATCTTATTGGACCTGTCCTTTTAAAATTTGTGTCCAATCAGTATGGGATATTAAATGGGGCAGTGGTCAAATTGGGTGCTAACATGTGTTTGTAAACATTGATATCATATCTACAAAGACCAACATCCCATACTTATAGGTCAAGTTAAAGACCTCAACAAGATATTTTTGTACTATTTGGGGATTATTAAAATAACAAAAATTTGAATCTGTGGTCTGTAGTGTAGCGAGTAAATATTTGTGCAATATTGCAGATTTTTAGACTAACCATGGAGAGCTTGTTGTGTTTGAACTGCAATGAATAAGGAATACCTCAAAACTACTACCAAATTTGATCATTTTTACACTTTTGTAATAAAGTTGACTTATATATTATGCAGTAAAATATTTGCAAGATTGCAAAACAAATTACACTGATCCCAAGATTTTTAAATCTTGAAAAAGAAGTACCATAAATACAAGAAAACTCATAAACTTTCAAAACTTCTATTTCAAAAACTTGTCATCAATTTGAAAAAGAAGCACAATTTGTACAGACATTTAAAACTGTCTGTACAATGGTACTTGATTTTCAAGTTGATTTCAGTCATGTTGAGTAACTTTTAATGTCTTGATGTACATAACTTAGAGACAGTGCATTCTTTGGATCAGCCTTGTGGCAGCAAAGAGTATTGTATTTTTGTAAATAAAATTAGTCTTTGATGTATTGTATTCAAGCCTTTATACAGTCTGTATTATTAGACTAGTTAAACTGGGACATGTATATTGGCATTACCCCAAAATGGCTTTCAAAAAGCATAACCTTGTAACTGTTAAAATCCTGTTGTAGATGCAATCATGGTCAATGCAAGTGTTGAGGTTAAAAAAAAAGAAGAGGGAAATAATAGCACTGCCGTAGTATACCACACTTATGCGGTAATACCTGATGTAGAGCTGTTAGAATAGAACCGTTGCCAGGTCAACTGGCTCACATAAACTTTGGTAGGAGCCACGATCACATTGATCACAACCCAAATCCTATGCATACCATAATTTGGAACAGGTGCATAGCCTAGCTTAACCAGTCACCATGGTTACTAACGTGCACTACTTAAGCGATTATGTGCTTGAGGAGCAGCTTATAATGTGAACTGGACAGCTGGCTGTGGACTAAAAGTTCTTCTATTTGGTGTAGTTACCATCGGGGAACTCACGATGGACTGTTATTCCTGCCTTATACGTATGAATCTACATTTTTTGTGTCACCGCCCTGCCCTTACCCCTTCCTTTCCTCCCCGACCCATGCTTAGGCCATATTCACAGACCTCACACCCCAGGACTTTCGGATAGAGATTGGCAATTACTTACTGACCCTCTCTATCGCCGTCCAAACATTGGGGGTGTGGCCATGAGCCGATATCGTGTTGCAAGGTTTCATTGATAAACGCCGCGCGGGCGAACAACTAACCTGCTAAAAATCTAGGGCCGTCCTTCGGTCCTAATCGCTCTGTCTCGGCTAACTTTTTGAAAAATGGGTTCAGGTTGACTGCCTAAACATGAACCACTGAAGTGAAGTCTGGGTCAGAATTTGACCAAAAGTCTGGTTGCACGTGTGACGGCTTGGAAGACACATAGGGATCGCCGTGTCCACTGTTGTAGTCTGCTGAAAAAGGGTTAAAACATTTGCCAGTAATACCCACCTACTTCCATGGATTTTAACCCAAACTTGAAGTCAGGAGTGCACATTTGGATCCTCATGTGCGATGAGGGCGAAAAGTCCATTCAACATATTTTACCTTCCACCAAAGGATATATTGGACCTTTCTATTAAAATTTGTGTCCAATCAGTATGGGATATTAAATGGGGCAGTGGTCAAATTGGGTGCTAACATGTGTGTGAAAACATGATATCTATCTCAAAGACCAACATCCCCTACTTATAGGTAAAGTTAAAGACCTCAACACGATATTTTTGTACTATTTGGGGATTATTAACATAACAAAATTAATCTGTGGTCTGTCGTGTAGCGAGTAATCTTTGTGCAATTATTGCAGATTTTAGACTAACATGGAGAGCTTGTTGTGTTTGAACTGCAATGAATAAGGAATACCTCAAAACTACTACCACCATTTGCTCATTTTGCACTTTTGTAATAAGGACTTATATATCGCAGTAGTAAACAATTTGGCAAGATTGCAAAACAAATTACACTGAGCCCAAGATTTTAAATCTGAAAAGAAGTACATAAGTACAAGAAAACTCTAACCTTCAAACTTCTATTCCAAAATTGTCCTCCATTTGAAAAGAAGCACATTTGACAGACATTTAAATGTCTGTAACAATGCGTACTGATTTTCAAGTTGATTTCAGTCAGGGAGTAACTTCTTTTAATGTCTTGATGTACATAACTTAGAGCGTGAATTCTTTGGATCAGCCTGGTGGCAGCAAAGAGTATTGTATTTTGTAATACAAATAGTTCTTTGATGTATGTATTCAAGCCTTTAGACAGTTGTATTTTAGAATAGTTTTTAACTGGACATGTATATTGCAGTACCCAAAGGATGTAAAAAGCATAACTTGTCAATGTAAACTCCAGTTGTGAATTGCATCATGGTCAATGCAAGTGGGTTGAGGGTTAAAAAAAAAGAAAGGGTGAAAATTAATAGCACTGCCGTAGTACCCAAACTCTGATGGGAATACGGCGGCTTGTAGAGAGGTTAGAAATAAGCCCGTTGCCAGGTCAAATGGCTCACAGTAACTTTGGTAGGAGCCATTGATCACATTGATCACAACACAAAATCCTATGGCATACCATACTTGGAAAGGGATGGAGCCTAGGTTAACCAGTAAACCAAGGGTACTAACGGCACACTCTTAAGCGATATTATGTGCTTGGAGGAGCAGCTATAATGTGACGGGACAGCTGGCGCGTTGGACTAATTCTCTTTGGCTGTGTTAACATCGGTGTGAACCACGATGGACTGGTTGATTGCTGCCGTATTTACGTATGATCGACATTTTGGTGTGTAACTGCCTTAACACTTTCCACGGACCATGCTAGGCATATTCACAGACATCAACACACCAGGGACTTAGCGATAGAGATTGGCAATTACTGAACTCCGTGGCAAACAGGTGTCGGGCACATGAGCTGAATGGGGTTTTGCAGTTTCATTGAAAAACGGCCTCGCGGCGAGACACTCTGGTAGAAAATCTAGGCCGTCTCGGTCAGAATGCTCTGTCTCGCTAATTTGAAAAATGGTTCGGTTGAAGCCTAAAACAATGGAACATGAGTGAATCGGGGGTCAGAAGTGGACCAAAGGCGGTGAACGTGTTAAGCTGGACGAGACACATAGATGCGCCTGTGTCCCATGTTGTAGTCTGCTGTGGCAAACGGGTTAAAATGTGCAGAGTATTAATACGACCAATACTTCAATGGCTCTCAACCCAAACTTTGATCATAGGGGCAATGTGGGATCCCTCAATTGTTGAGGGCACAGCACATACCAAGATTAAAGGTATGCGCGGGTACAGTTGGAACCAAACTTGTTTATGGATATTACATGCAAACCTCATTTGTTAATGAGGTCAAAAGGTCAAATCACAGTCAAGACATATGAGGCATTCATCACAAATGCGAGGAGGCGGACAATAGAAGCCCCAGCTCCAGGCCGGGTGGCGGCGGTAGCCCTTACCTAAGTCACGAATTTACAAGTCCGAAAAAGATTATCCCATGGATTATTCTCTTCCGATTTGTTAGGTTGCTTGTAAAAAGTTACGTACAAATTAATAAGTGATCTTAATATTTAGACAACTAGATGACGTTTTGATACATAAATAACTTGACAAATTCAAAAAATTTGGAAATTACTTTTAAGTATGAAAAAGAAGGAAAAAAAACCAAAAAAAAAAATAATGGGACCAAGCTTTAGACGTTTAAAAAGGCAATGAGAAGTTAAATTATTAATTTTGTATAAAGCAAACACCCAAAAAAAATCACACAAAGCATTGTACGTGGCAAGAGGGTCGTATTGAGTTAATTCCACCATGCACCAGTTTTCGGAATTTCACCTCAATAGGGTCAGTGATCCCACAAAAATCCTATTCTTAACAACATAAAAATCTGACTTTTACGCTCATTTTAGCCCACATAGCGTTCGTTACTTAGGGAATTTTAATAATCTGAAAGGTCTGTGGTCTTGCACTTTAGACCAGTTTTTATCCCTGGAGTACTGACTAGTGTTTAGTTTACAGTACAGTACAGGCAAATTGCAATTGCAGATTGATTGATTCAAAACACCCTCAGGGTCAGGGGAAAAGGTTTTGGATGCTGACATTTTTAGCCCATCTTGCAAATTTTTTAAAAATTTAAAAAGGCCTGTCAAAACATAACATTTACAAACTTATCACTCAGCCATTGCCTGTTCAAGATCGATTAGTATACTCGTCTTTGTCTCAACAATGGTTAAAGTTAGCAGAAGTATGCCTTCGGACCTTCTAACAAAATTTGGACATTCGCGTAGGAGGCGGGTGGGGTGCCGCCAAGGCCTCCTTCATTATAAGCAATTAACCCCAAAAAATGTCAAAAGAAATTAGAGCCAATTCAGAGTGAAACCACAAACCAATTTGGGTTCTTTGATATGTGGTTGGTAAATGGGTGTTTCAATTGACCCCAATTACGGCCATCGTCCTCGTTCGTTATTCATACCAAAAAAAAATCAGAAATACCCTTCAGTGGAGTGTTTCACTCAATGTTTGGAATAAGAAAATCTTCCTTGTCCAACAAAAAACCAATGGCGACGTCTGAAATTTGCGATTTCTTGTCGCCCTCCTGCTTTAAGGTTGGGTGACCTGATACGCGTGGATTTTCCTGTTTTCTCACATGGAAGCATTTCAATTTGTTTACAAATTTGAGTTGTACTAATGGGCCCATAGGACGTGGTGTAAATGTGAAGGAACACATTCGAAGAGTTTTGTGATAAACAGCAAAAGGAGGAGGAAACTGTCTGGGCGTAAATTGGCATTGGGGGTAATGAGATCATTAAACCTCCGATTCAAAATGATGTTGAAGGAGCTAAAGGCGGGAGGTGAGGTGGCTATCGGGTCGCCCCCCTCCCTATAATATTTAATTGCGAGTTGTTCCTAACAACTGTAGCATAAAGTCACCAGGGTAGTTTGCAGGAAAAGGTCAGTAAATTGCTAAAAACATTTTAAAAAAAATCAATAAGCAAAAGTGATGTTGAAGGACCAAATCCAAGAAAAGAAACTAACATAACTTTATATAAAAACACAAGGGATAGTGAATTTTGTACCGTGAAAATGATATTGCTATATGAATAGATGGACGATAATGACTGTAAAGATAATTGAGACATTACATTATGCTTGTCTGTGCTTGCTTTGTATTGTGACATATTCCATTATCAATCCAGTAATGGAATAAAGTGGTGCAAGGAGTATAATATAAGTATAATTGAATTGTAAAAATTGAATCAGTATGATCAGAGTAATATATATTTAAACGATACCATCTGATGAAGTGGACTTTTAACGTTCGCCTAAAGTGTTAACAACTTTATCTCTGTACTTTAGCTTTTAAAGTTTCTCCATCTCCAACAAAAGTCAAATTAACAATTTTGAAAATTTTAAATAGGCCCCTCCACTATTGCTGGGTATCTTGGCTTTAAAGTGTTGGGAAATCTGGGGGTAAGCGAGGGCCATAATAGAAATTGCATTGATTGTCAAAGAACATCTCTTCAAAACATGCCTTGTCCTAAGAACCCTGGTGGCCTCAATACAGCATACATCATATATAGTATGCATGTAGTGTATTTGACAAGGTACAGACGTTCACTGTTTTTGGCCAACTGATCAAAGTTCTGCAACAGTGCCTTCTTACTATTAGCTGTTAAAGGTGCACAAGAGCTTTCACAGTTGGGTACCCCTAAAAATGAATACTCTTATTTTTGCACTGATAATTGTCCCGCCGAACGAGTTCGAACGGGGACTATAAATGAGCAGCGTCCGTTCGTCCGTCCGTTCGTCCGTCGTGATAAAAATGTTAACCCATGTTTGTATACAATTTATCTGGGTTACAGTAAGGGGCAACAATGATGTAACTTTGGTGGAAAGAAGCGGTTGGTGAGTTCTCTCACCTGATTTGATTTTGGGAGTAAAATTGCTAATTAGAGTATTCATTTGCATAATTTTTATGCAAATTTCCCTGGCAGCCGTGTACAAGGTTTTCTGGAGTTCCGTAAGGCGTATAGTGATGTACCTTGGTGGAAGAAGCGTGCTGAAGAGTTCTCGACCTGATTAGAATTTTGGGCGTATTTGGGGCAAATTGAGTATGCAAAGGAGCTAATTAGTATGCAAAAATCAGCGTAATTGCTATATGTTTACACTGTACATTGGATACTCAAAATTCCTGCGCTGAATGAACCCTATTATGGGGTACATCTTCTTTGCAATTTTAAAGTATGTTATATATGCGGCCATCGGCTTAGGTATGCAAATGAGCTAATTTAATATGCGTAATGGCTGTATCTCTGAACGGTAACGTCGGATAGCAAAATTCCTTGCTACATGAGACTACTATGCATAGTGGAGGGATGGGTGTTGGGGAGGGGGTTTGGTATTGCGGGGTGTTGGGTATTGCGGGGTGTTGGGGAGGGGGTGGGGTGTGGCAGGGTTTTTGGCGCGGGTGTTGTGGTTGCAGTTTGTTGGGAGGGGTGTGGGTGTTGCATGGTGTTAGGGAGGGGTGTTGCCGGTGCTGTGGAGGGGGAGAGTGGTTGGGAGGGGGTGGGGAGTGTTGGGATGGGTGAGGGTGTGGGGAGGGGGTAGGGTGTTGGGATGTTGTGGAGGGGAGTGGCTTGTTGCGGGGTGTGGGGAAGGGGAGGCGAGTTTAGGGGTCTTGGGGGGTTTGGGGTGGGGTGTTGCAGGGGGGTTGGGTTTTGAGGTGGTGTTAAGGAAGGGGTGGGGTGGGTTGTTGCAGATTTTTGGTGAGGGTGGTGTGTCGGGGATTTGTGGGTGTTGGGGTGTGGGTGTTGCTGGGTGTTGTGATGGGTGGGGTTTGGTCAGGGTGTTGGGGATGGGTGGGGTTGTTGCGGGTTTTGGGGATAGGGGGGGGTGTTGCTGGGTGTTGGGGAGTGGGTGTGGTGTGTTGTAGTTGCATTTATCACATCTATTGATCGCGACATCGGCTGGGTACATATTTCACGCATCGCGTAAATACGAGTTCGCCTTGTTTAATTTTGAGCTTAACTCCTTTTTAGATGGGGATACTTTTGATGAAAAGTGTAAGATTTTCCATCAAAGTATCCCCATCCAAAGGATTTAAGCTGATAATTATTATTTGTAGTGAAGACGGCAACTATAGCCCATTTCATTGAAATATAAGAAAATTAAAAAATCACTTTGTTTTCACTTTCAAGACATTTCTGTATCCTAACACAAGGAATCTACTGTCTAACCTTCATGAAATCAATACGTATGACACAGAAGACCAATCCAACGGTAGCCATTTCTGCGTTGTCGCTGCCGTCATACTGCCGTGGTCTTGACACTAGGGTGGTCATACACCAACTTACGTGCATGTTTAATTTTTGGCTCCCCAGCTACCATCTGGAAGGCACCTCAGTTTTTCGGTTGTACACTGTATATGTTGTATGTAGTCAACCTTTACATGCACAAAAAGGAAACGTGACCAGAATTCGAAGTCCAATGTTGATGAAACTTGGCATGTGGGTAGTGGTAACACACGTATTACCTATGAAAAGTGTTGAGGGTAAACATGCATATTAATGAGCTCATTTGCATATTTCCTGTTCCGATTGGCAGCCCACAGATATTCTTTTATAATATGATTGCAAAAGCCAGTAACTGCCAAATTCTAGTTATTAATACTGCAATCTACGCTTTGATTGGCTAAAATCCAATCTTCCATGGGGGATCTTTGGTGCCTGTGGACATTTAATGGTCAGCAATTGTTGTGTATACGGATCCGCAAAGCTACTATGTTACAACTTACTCATGAGCACCATTAATGTGATTTTCTGCATTACTGTCACACATATAACATTACACAATAGTTAGGTTGCAAGAACTTTCCAAAAGAAAGATTTAAGGTCCATGGCCCTGATCACTAATAGCCTCGTCCCCAGGGCAGGAAAAAATGCATATTTCCTCGGAAGATCGTCACATTTCCCTAGATTTCCCACCATTTTTATGTATTTCTTTGGCTGAAAGTCAAAATTTCCTCCAATGGTCAATTTCCGGGAAGGAGCTTCTTAGATTACCCACTTTTTCCCACCATGCTCTCCCCGGGACCCAGATTTTACCGAAGTGTTTTAAAATTTTGGTATCAGAAAAAGCTCTATTTTTCTCATTTACCCTGTGAAATCTGAGGGCTAAAGATGTTTTGGTTTGGATGTTATAAAGTGAAAATATGCCTATTGGGTCCGCATCTTAATTTTTACACCGTACTCGTACTCTATGGGCTTACAAAATCATGTGTTAGCTCTCACATGAAAACGGATTGAATACCGGTGCAAAACGTTACGTTGGTTTCTGGGGCAGGTCATTCAATCAAGGATGAAACCAGAATTAATTTGGGCCCTCCGACCTTTAATCTCTTTTGTTGTAAATTAGCTCTTTCAGCTCATTTAGCATTATCAACCAGGATTTTTACAGCAGATAAGTCACAATCTTGTAAGTGACATGGCTTATTGGCTTTTGTTCCTGCATAGTAAATGCATGCTTCCTTCAAAAACAAGAAAATTAACACTTCCTCGGACAGGTTAAGTCAACCAGTGTGTATAACTCTTCCTACATGTCTGTTTTTGCACCTAGGTTCACAGTTAAATACCATAATCCAAGGTTGAATGTTGCATAACACTATACCTTTGTAAACCACAGCTAACAAATCCTGGGCACTCAACCAATCTTTTAATCCTCATTATTTGCAATCCCAAAAAAGACATGGTAGACGTTTCATATAGAAGTCCCAAGGATGCAAATGAGGTATTGCCATTCATTCTGTCAAGCGCTACTGCACAACGTCATACAGTGCATGACGGAATCAATTGTAATACCTCATTTGCATCCATGGGACTTCTATATGAAACGTCTAGCTCAGGAATATAGTTTGTTCCCTCCCTGACCCAGATTTGGCCCAAGGATGTTAAAGGGCCATGGCCCAATTGCTAATGGCATCCTCCCCAGAACCCCAGATTACTGAAAGTTGTCAAAATTTTGCTATCTGAAAAAAGCCACTATTTTTCTCATTTACCCTGCAAAATCTTTAAGCTAAAGTATGTTTGGTTTAGAGGTTATGAGCAAAAATGTGCCCCATTTTGGTTGACCAATATTAATTTTACACAGTACTCTATGGGGTTTATAAAATCAAATCAAATTGGTTGAAATATTGATGCAAAACTTTACAGATGGGGTTTTGGGGTAAAGGCCATTCTTTCAAGATGAAAACTTAATATACTTAAATTGGACCATCCCCCTTTAAACATGGCAGTTATTGTAGAACAAGTAAGAAGTAAACTCCCTTGTATTATTTGAAAAGGCATAACAATGGTGCCAATTGTTAATTTTATCAATCAACTTCATATGAAAAACTTTTGAACACTTCTAGACACCAGTGGCGGATTTAAAGTCTGACTCAGATTTTTGAAATATAATTTTTTGTGTATTTATTGAAATAGTAAACTAGAACTAAAGATAGTCACCTAAAATGCCCAATTCCAAAGTTTGAGTTGTATCGGATTTTTCGTTTGCATGCAGTAAACATTTGTGTAGTATACAGTGCCATAGGATACTGTGTATAACTAAATTTCCGGATCCGGAAATTTATAACAAAGGTGTGATTTTCTATATGAAGGACTTCGATATGAGCTTAGCTATTTCACACAGTGTTTAGTATATGGACAAGCATTATATAGATGCAAAAAACACAATTTGTTTGAAAATTGAGGGCGCCCTCCTCGGGAAATCTCTTAATCGGCCCTTAAGAGTCGGCAGTGTCAGCAGCTGCTGACAGGGCCCCTAAAATATTACTCTCAGGGCCCCCCTCAGACATCCCCTAGTCGCACTAAAGTGTGACATTTGTGTCACTTCGCGCCACTAAAGGGCCCCACCTTAAGCTGCTGACAGGGCCCTTTTCCTTAAATCCGCCACTGCTAGACACCTCAAGTCCCGAGATGCATTTGATACTAAGGATTTATTGTATATTATTGTATATATGTATAAATGTAGCTGGATGTGTATGTTCTTTTGTATATTTCATGTACAGTGTTTTTGTGGAGTGATCATGAACAATAATTAAACCCAAGGCATACTAATTTGGTTTGCCTTGAGAGTTCCTACATTAGCAGTCGCTTGTATCCATTTTTTGAAGCATTTATTTCTCAAGTAATTGGTAGCCAACACTGCGCCGACCACGCATTGTATATATGGTATAAAGTAGCTGATGTGTATGTCTTTTGTATATTTCAGTACAGTGTTTTTGTGGAGTGATCATGAACAATAATTAAACCCAAGGCATCTAATTGGTTTGCCTTGAGAGTTCCTACATTAGCAGTCGCTTGTATCCTTTTTTTAAGCATTTATGTTCTCAATTAATTGGTATCCAACACTGCGCCGCCCGTGTAAGCTTGCTGCACAGTCACCTGGCTTGTGCAATGTGCCTAAATACATCCATTAGGTGTACAGTGACGCATGCTATTCTATGTAGTACCTTTCCTAAATGGCTACCCTGCAGTTGCCCACAAGGTGGAGAGGTGGTATCTCACCGGGGACAGAACCGGAGGTGTACTTCGTCCGGCCTAACTAAGGAGTGATGTCAAAGCTTTCGCGCAGCTATTGTGCATGCGTATCGCACACGCCTACTTTGTACCTCTTCGATTACAACTGCCGCTTACTGCGATTTGCACATTTAAGCCGGTGTGAAAGCTATGTCGCACTCCTTCGTTCAGGCCAATTGAAGTATAGACATGTATACTTTTGTGTTCAATCACTTAATTGGCAAGAATCTTCACATCGCGAATTGCTATAGAATGTTGCAGGTGCACCGGCAGCACACTACCGCGCAGACGTGCGTGATGTTAACGTCGGCGCACGCCTTGTGGCCAAGAACGGCAACACGTAATACGGAATACTTTCCGCGCGGATAAACAAAGCCGAATATTTTTTGCCTATTAGGTGGATGTAACAAGTTTATCTAATCCATAATAATAAAAATGCATTTATAAAGCGCAAACACGCAGGTCTCTAAGCGCTGGAACAAGAATACATACACAAATCAAGAAATACAATGTACGGAACATTATATAAAAAAAATGGCACAACATAGAGCAACTTAATATAATATGGTAAACAGATAGGATTTCAATGAGAATTTAATTGGTTCAACATTAGTGGTCACGTTCTTCAGATGATCAGGCAATCCATTCCAGAGTTTGACAGATGATGTTAAAAGCAACGGTTAAAACAGACTATGATGGGTGGCAAGGCGTAGTCTTGCGTGAGGAACAGTCAGGAGATATCTGGATCGAGACACGGGAAGGATGTAAGTACTCTAAGTTCTTAAGAACAGCGGAGGCAAGACCGTATGCCTTTACGTGAGAAGATGATTTTGTAGTTGATGCGCGATTAATTGGTAACCAGTGTGAGAATTGGGACAGGATAATTTGTTTCGTGGGCTGTTGGTGAGAGTGACCCAGCCGAGCTACCCCTGCAATTACTGCGCATAGGACTTATTCCGTCCTGACTTTGTTTCAAGGACCACCTTTTTCGACTGTTCTCACTGCGGCGCTACGTCATGGTATGTTTGTACTTTATTCTGTTAAATGTTTTTATTTAAGCATTACACAAAGAACAACCTTCGCCGGCTCGGATTGTGTGTGTGCTATCTATAGGCGCTCGTGGGTTAGATTCCTTCTCTAGGCACATTTTTATTTATTATGCTTATTTTTAGAGTAACGGTTGACAATGTTGAAAGTGTGCCCTTTGGACAATTCACCTGACCTGGTCGGAATACCAGTTGCGGACAGAATAAGTCCTCTGTGTCAGTTACTGAAGGCGGTTTAATATAGAAGTCTCAAGTGGTAAATGAATTAATTGCCATTATTCTGTCCCACGCGTTACTGCACATCATACAATGCATAACTGAATCATTTGTTAAATACTGCATCTGCAATACTTTGGACTTGTAATTTGAAAATTTATCCAGCAGTTGCTATGCCACCATTTTGATAGGAGACAAAGAGGGTGCTATACGCTCGTCACTAATTTAACTTTTTTTGATATTTTTTTGGAGGAAAATCATTACCCATGGAATGCACGTATCCCACGACTGTTCAGACAGCCCATCCCGCTGTATGTTCTGTAATATGCGGGGACAAATAGCTGGAATCCTAGCCTGCAAGTGTACACCTATAGTGGGTGGAATTCTCGGACAGAATTGAACATACGCCAGTGCGAAGTGCGTTAACTGGCACGACTGGGCGAACATAGTACGCGAGCGAGATTGGTCAAAGTACGCACCGGACTGTCCGAGAAATAAATCTACCAACTATAGTACGTAGATTTTGGGGCCGCGTGGAATGAATGTACTCCAATTTCTTTTGTGCTAAAGTGTTGTCCTGAACTGGACACCAAGCATTCACTATGAAGGTGCTAACTTGTTCAAAATTGATATTTGATCTTCATTAATCTGCCAAGGTTTTGCCTTTTATGGTCTTTCAATTTATTGCGTCATTCATTTTTTTCTTCTTCATATAGAAGTCTACACCAAAACTTCCGAATTTTTTTAACCCAAAATCTTCTGAATAAATTTGGTGCCCAAATCAAGGTCTAATTTTTTATGTGGAAGTATTTTAAACATTTAAAAAATTTAAGTAATCAGTCCAGCCATGGACAAGCAAAATGTGTGCTATATTGGCCCCACAGCCACGCGCAGCTGGTAAATGGTTTCATTTTGTGTTTGGAGGTTATTCTAGACTGATTTCCCGCTGAACAAGATGGTGCCGGCCGATTTATTAAAAACGTGCCCAAAGTGGTCCCCCCGGGTCCCGTGAGGGATGGTGGAAAGAGTTAACTTTGTTATACATTGACCGATTGTCGTATTTTTGGTGTCTATTATTAAGTTTTTTTGGACGGGCTAAATTTTATGGGATAACTTTCAAAATCCTAAATGGCTGCCTATGGCTCAAATTTCAAAATGGCTTGCCGAAAAATAAATTTTATCACGTTTTGGTACATCTGACCGATATTTGCATTCTGGAGCCCATAACAATGTTGTTGGCCATTACAGGTTCATAAAATGACGTTCGAAATCCAAAATGGCTGACACTTGACAAATGTCAAATGGCTGCCATCTGCTGAATTTTGCAAATGACCGTCAAAAAAGGATTGCTATACATTAAGATGTATTTACCCTATTCGGGGTAGTATGTGCATTCCTTATATTTGGTTTGGCACTACAAGGAGTTTTATACAACTTTGGATATCCAAGATGGTTTTCTAATTTTCAAACTGTCAAAAAAATGGCTGCTATCTGTTGACCTTTTTTATAATGTCGTCAGGAATTAATTTCCATGACGTTTCGTTATA
>JAMKCH010022796.1:0-24497 GCA_023653785.1 Ophioderma brevispina
TATTGGAGGTCTTATCTATATGAAATCACTACATATGACACAGTTGTTGGATACCCAAAAATCTCTTATTGTACCTTTAATCATCGCTGGCGTTGGTAAACAAACTATAACATGAATAGTCTTAAAAAGACAACCATCGCGTAGAGAGGATGTTAGTACTTAATATGTTAGTGGAAACCATCTTGTTTTAGAGAGATTATATAACCACAGTATATATGTCAGGCATCAACCATACTCATGCACGAACCTTTAATGTTGAAATACCATGGGTTTGGAAACGCCAACCTTACAGGCATATCCACTTCATAGGTGAGTTCAGTAATTACTGTTCAGTAATGTGGAACATTGTGGGTAGTTTATCAATCAAATAGATCCTAAATATTTTCATAACCACAGCCCATTGCAGAGATTAAAAAATTAAAACAGGAAACAGGTTTTAAAACAACGCTTGTCACTATGAGGCAATGAAGTATCAACTCCTAAGGCACAGTTCAATAGCTTTGATTCACAAGTATATTTAGAAAACACACCCCCTGAGTGTTGTGTATGATATATGATACCTAGAATACAAAAGATCAGTTCATGTCAATGCAAGTACGAGTATAACCCACTGAACTGTGCCCTTGGTTGATGAGCATATTGTAACTCATAGTGTGTGTTATCTGGACATTGTACACATAATGGTTCTCTCAAGACCATGGGTCAGATCATCCAATACATGTCAATGAACTGAGAAGTTATCCACTGTGATGGGTGGACTGTCATCCAATCAAAAGTATTGTTTCCAGCTGCTTAGGAAATGTAAATGAATTTCCTAGTAGGTATATACCATGTCCTTAATTCTTAAAATAATGGAAACCAGAGGACGTTGTACTGCTACACGAGACAACCACCCAACTCTGTGCATGACTGTGATATTCTACCAATCATTTTCTTGCTGCACATATGCGAGGGTAACTTGCAATGTTGTGGCTTTTATCCACTCCGACTTTATACCATCTTCGATGGAAAAATGACTGTATAGGGCCATTCTTCAGGAAGTCACAAACGTGACCGAACTTTAGTCTCCACCATGCCAAAACAACCAATTTAACGAAAGTGAAAACATTATTCTTGATTAGTATAGGTTTTGTCCAAACCTAACCAAAAATAATGTTTCCACTCTTGCTAGAATAGTTGTTTTGTCATGAGGGGCAAATAAAGTTCGGTCACGAGTGTGACTTCCCGAAGAAATGTCAATTTTTATTTGCATTAGCCATGTATTGACAAAAGAACTATACCTTTCGTTATTTGCGTTCCACTTCGGTAATCTTGATTTTACCTGGCACGTTTCATATCGAAGCATTGCCATTTATTCCGTCTTGTACTACTACACAACAACCTACAACAGCATACAGCGTATGACGGAATCAATTGTAATACCTCATTTGCATCTTGGGATTTCTATAAGAAACGTTTACCGGAAAATGCAGCAAGCCAAATTAGGTGTTAATACTTTCAGTCTCGATAATGTCGACAATGGCAGACAGTCACGAAAGTTGAAATGATTAATTAAGTTCGCCAGCTTTCCGAATTCCTGGTAAGTTTTTGCTTAACTTATAGACCATTAGCCCTGAGACATTTGATTAGATGAACTAGATACCGATATCTGACCTTGGGAGTGTGTAGGAGGAGCTTTATTTCCATATTATCAAAAAGCATAATACAATATTACATAATTATATAAAACAATACAATTATAACGATCGATAATATGGAGGGGCGTCAAAAAAGGCCATATAGGCCAGAAGTGGACGTCCCCTAACCTAAAACATAATATAAATGATACATGTCAACCAACAATACATGTAATCAATAATTTAAAATTAATGACAGAATAAAGATAAATACTACAAGTTAGCATAGGTTTGAATAAAAGTATCCTTGAGTAAGTATTTAAATGTCTTTGTGGTTTTTGCTGTTTTTATATTCAAAGTTAACTTGTTCCAGAAAGCAGGACCCTTTGAACGAATACCCCGGCTGCCAATCAGTTCTGTTTCTAGCAATTAAAAAATCGAAAGCATTTCTGGTTTGGTGGCTATGAATACTATGCATATATACAAAATAATTGTTTAAAAATATGCCAGGAATGTTTTCAGAAACTATCGATACATAAATACCCCAAGATTAGTTTTTGTACATATCATATACATTCAAATATGATTTGTCATAGAATAGTGGACTATGTGACATTATAATTACAAATGTTAATTACTCTTATTTTTTTTTTTGCAACTTGAGTATTTTACTACATAGTGTGATAAGTACTGCGACCCCACGACCCGAGCAACAATACTAACACATAAAAAAGTTATATATGAAGATCCAAAACGCAAATATAATGATTTGTACTATACCTTTAGGTAAAAATGCTTCAGCTTGGTTAAAGATGGCCGATATTTCTCTTGAAAGATTTTTAGAAGATGTCAATATGGTCCCTTCCACACTCTACTACACAGTTTTCATCATATAACACGCCTAAAATTTTGTTTGGCTTACGTTTATACCATGCTATAAGAAATGTCCGGCATCAAATCTGTTATTAGATGTTTTTTGAGGTATTCCGCATAATCATACTAATATGTTTGTGTTGGCATTCATGAAGGTTTATTTGGGCCTTGAACCAGTTTTTTTGAGCTTCGGGTGGGGGGGGGTGCACACGTCATCTGTGGTGAGGAAACAAAAAAAACACAAGTCACCAATAAATCACGCTCAAGTAAGTCCACAGTCACGTCTGCACAGGATCATCACGTAACTGTACTTAGCGTGTGCGAACCACACAGTATAGTCCATAGCTGGATGGCAGAAGTATGAGATGCTATTAGGCGTCGAGCCAGAGCAAATACGCATACTTTAAGTAGTATGATGAATTTACGGACTCAGTTTAATTAGATGATAAAACTAATGGACCCAATCTGATCCTTGCGGGACTCCCATTTTGTATGCAAAGTATTAGAGTACCAGAAGTATATGGAACATAATGAACTCTATTACATAGATAATCTTTAAACCACTCTAGTACTATGCCTCTGAAAACCGTATGTTCGAGTTTATGGAGACAATAATGTCCGCTGGATTAAGGTATCAATGCTTTACTTAAGTCCAGATATACTCCAATTGTTGTTTGTGGTCTCTTTTCCACGCATTGGAAACATTATCAATTAACCAATAATTCCATAACGGTTTGAGTGGTTTTTGATCTAAAAAAAAACACGAATTTGTGTTGTTATTTAAAATGTCATTTTTTTTTCTAAAATCACTTTGACTCTATCACATATTATTTCTTTCTCAAGATTTTGAAAAACATGGTAGCAATGAAATTGTACTTAATTGGAGTACATCTGGATGTTACCCCCCCTTTTGTAGATAGGAATAAACTTAGCTTCGTAAGATCGTTGATACCTTTCCTGTTTAAGATTGACATGATTAATATTTTAGCAAGGGTAATGAGGAGATTTCATTTGCAATATTTTTATTAGGGAGTTGTTTTGTCATCATACCAGACTTTTATTTTGGGTCCCCTTTTTCCTCCTGGTACTCTTGAATATCATTTCCTTAAACATTGTCTGTGACAAAAACCATGTTTATTATGCAGAGGATTCCTTAAATACCCCATGGAATTGTTTACCATTAGTTTCAATTTTAGATTTTAGCCGCAAGATTGGACCCTACGATTTCAAAAATTGTTGAATTCATTAACAATGTGCGGATCGGTTTCCGATTTTGCCATCAGTTGGGCCAAACGAATTCGGACTTGTATGGTTGGTTTATCTCTCGACGACGTACAACTCCTGCCTTCTCCGTTTTGGGCCCGACTTCCCCTTCCTTCATGCCTTTCGGTTACGTCTTTTCACTTCCCCCTTCTCAGATGTGCCTGCAACCTTCGCTAAAAAAGACGTTAGGAGCTGAATCTCGGAAGGATGAAACGAACCCGAGGCGACAAGGAAGGGAGCGGGGGGGGAGTAAGCAGAGAAGGGGGGGGGAGAGCACATGGAAGGCGAAGGGTGCGTGGAGAAGGGAAAGGAGGATATACACGGCGAAGTAGAAGTTGAGGTAGGCGGGTCGGCGTAAGGTGAGAAAGGAGAGGTGATCGGGATAGGAAGGAGCAGGAGAGGAGGGTCGAGGTACGTGAATTGGACAAAGGGGATGAGTTAGGAAAATAAAAGAGAAACGAGTGTGTGGTAAAAACGAGTGGGAACTGGGGGGGATGGGGGGCAGAAGGGGGATGTGTGATGCGTATTGGTTGCAGGTAAGCTACCGGGGAATGGGAGGGGAAAGAAAGTGGTAACAAAATCGACAGAGGTGGATTGAGGAAGAGAACAAGGAGATGGGCTTGATTGTTCAGGGGAAGTGAAGAAAAGGAAAGAGAAATGAGAGGAGGACAGTTGAAGCAGTGGGGGGTGAGAAATGGGAAGTGGGAAGGGGGTTAAGTGCCGGCAATGAGGGAAAAACTGGTGGATGCGGATTTTCGATTGCGAAGGGGGAGCGAAAGGCCAAGCGTTCACAACGTCGCATGGTCGCTGTCGCCGATAGCTTGGGGGTTCCGTCCTCTAGTGGTTGAGGGGGGCGGTATAGGGTGGGCGGAATTGATGGACGACTGCGGAATAAAGGAACAAGAGGATAGCAAAGTGGTCAAACAGGGTAGGATGGGCAGCGGGAGTTGGGGGAGGGTAGTTTTTCGTTTTTTGTGCTCCACCCAGAATGCGATTTATAGTTTTCCACGTTTGTTTCATATTATCGCTTTTGTGTTTTTTTTAAATATGTTGTCAAAATAATTTTCGTTTTGTGGCATTACGTATTAGAGTTAGTGGTATTTTATTCTAATAATTTGGACTTAATTAGATTAGTTTATTTGCATGGGGTGAATGTTGTATTTTATAAGTTTGTTTTTTGTTATTGATCACCTATTTAGTATCCTGTTGTAATCCATGGATGAAGGGGTCTTTGCTGTCTGTTTCATATGCTTTTTAAGTTGGAATACACTCACAAGTAATTCATTTGACTGTATTGTAATTGACTATATCATCGTACATTTACACTATACAGTGGTCTGCCCCTCTACTTCAATAACTTGGATTTTAAATGAGTCACATTACACATATTGATTGAAATTCTTTTGAACACATGTTTCTTATTTCTTAGGTTTAGTTCATCTTCCAATTGAACTTTTAACAAGCGAATCGGAAAAGTGAGATCGCTCACATCGTGACTAAAAATTGTCAGACGCAACATTATTGTAGTTATTAGGTCAGATACTTTATCGATGAGCTTTGCACTATATTCAGTTATTCTTTGTTGGTTTGGTAATAGTAGGCATTAATGAATATTAGAATGTATTGAAATTTACATAGTCACGCATTAGTTCGTGGTACATCTTTTAACAAGTAATATTAAAATCACCATAATGTAACACTAATTTGTTTCCTTTGTGAGTTGATTTTATCAAGAACGGTATTAATCCATTTGAAAATCGTCCAACTAGTGTATGTCGCTTATAAAAGACCCAATAATAATGACATTTTCAGATTTTTCTTGTTCAATGTTTTGTAGTTTCGGTAAAGTCACGATTCGTACTCGTGATGTTGGCATCTGCGGACAAGTCATAATCTAATCTTATATTTAATGTTTGTTAAATAGTTGCTTACTGTATTTTTGCGACCGAAATCGAAATGAAACGAAACGAAACCGTTGTTTGCACTTTAGTATTTTGCGAACGTGCTCTTATAGGTGGTGCATCTTCCCAAAAAATGTATATACCTTTTTTTGTAGTGACCATTTAAGATATTTTTTTAAAAGTGCGGATAACTGAAATAAACGTTGCATTGTTCTTGGTTCACTAACATTGTGACTTGTGTCCTTTGTGTGATTTTCAAATGCAAACATATAGCTAATTTGTTAATGGCAAACTTATTTTTTTATTAGTTTCTGGCCATATAGTAGGCTTTGGCAAGAACATGATTATCTGCAGGATTAGAATCCACTGACGTCTATAGTTTGGGTGCCATGAGCCCTTTTCGCATTTTTTGTATTTTGCGAAACGGGCATATAATTTTTCACAGAATTAAGTTTGAGCACTATCTTTCTCCGTCCTATTATAAACTTGAGAAAACACATTCCTGTGGTAAAAGGCAAGGTTCACATCCCTATACTTTTGGGTGCAGTGAGCCCTAAAGTGATTTTTTCAATTAATTCATATAGCTAATTTGTTGATGCAAACTTATTTTTTATTATTTCTTGGCACATATAGTTGGCGTTGGCCAAGCAAATGATTATCTGCAGGATTAGACTCCACTAATGTCTATAGTTTGGGTGCACTGAGCCCGTTTCGCGCAATTTTTGTATTTTGCGAACGGGCGTATAGTTTTTCACAGGAATTAAGTTTGAACTATCTTTCTTTGTCATATTATAAAACATGAGAAAACGCATGTCCTGTGAAAATGGCAAGATTCACACCATCCCATACTTGGGGCGTGAGCCCTAAAGTGATTGTTTCAAATGTAATGATCTAGTTAATTTGTTATGCATCTTATTTTTTTATTATTTCTATAGCTCATATAGTTGGGCTTGCCAATCAATTATTGATCCTGCGGATTAGAGTCCACTGACGGTTATAGTTTGGGTGCAATTAGCCCGTTTCGTCGCCTTTTTTAATTTTGTATTTTGCGAAATGGGCGGATAATTTTTCACAGGAATAAGTTTGCACTATCTTTCTTTGTCATATTATAGAACATCCAAAAACACATTCCTGTGGGTACAATGCAAGGTTCACATCCCCATACTTTGGGTGCACAGCGAGCCCTAAGTAATTTTTTCAAAATGTAATCATATAGCTAATTATTGTTCATCAAACTTATTTTTTTTAGTTATTTCTGGCTCATAGAGTTGGCGTTGGCAAGAAATGATTAGCTGCAGGATGAGAATCCACTGACGTGTATAGTTTGGGTGCAATGAGCCCGTTTCGCATTTTTTTTAATTTGCCGAAACGGGCAATAGTTTTTCACGGATTAAGTTTGCACTATCTTTCTTGGTCATATTATCAAGAACGGTATTAATCTCATTTGTAAAATCGTCAATAAGTGTATGTGATCTATAAAAGACCCCAATGACATTTTTCAGATTTTCTTGTTCAATTTCGGTAAAGCACGATTCGTAATTTGATGTTGCATCGGACAAGTCATTTCTAATCTTATATTTAAGTGTTTGTGAAATAGGCTTACTGTATTTTGCAAAACGAAACGAAATGAAACGAAACGAAACCGTTTCGCATTTTAGTATTTTGCGAAACGGTGTCTTAAGGTGGTGTACACCAAAAAATGTATATAACTTTTTTTGTAGTGACCATTTAAGATAGTGTTTTAAAAGTGTTGATAACTGAAAATAAACGTTGCATCTGTCACTAACATTGTGACTTGTGTCATTTGTGATTTTCAAATGCAAACATATAGCTAATTTGTTAATGCAAACTTATTTTTTTATTATTTCTGGCTCATATAGTAGGCGTTGGCAAGAAATGATTATCTGCAGGATTAGAATCCACTGACGTCTATAGTTTGGGTGCAATGAGCCCGTTTCGCAATTTTTTATATTTTGCGAAACGGGCGTATAATTTTTCACAGGAATTAAGTTTGCACTATCTTTCTTCGTCATATTATAGAACTTGAGAAAACACATTCCCATGGTAAATGGCAAGGTTCATATCCCTATACTTTGGGTGCAGTGAGCCCTAAAGTGATTTTTCAAATGTAATGATATAGGTAATTTGTTAATGCAAACTTATTTCTTTATTATTTCTGGCTCATATAGTTGGCGTTGGCAAGCAATGATTATCTACAGGATTAGAGTCCACTGACGTTTATAGTTTGGGTGCAATGAGCCCGTTTCGCATTTTTGTATTTTGCGAAACGGGCGTATAATTTTTCACAGGAATTAAGTTTGGACTATCTTTCTTCGTCATATTATATAACTTGAGAAAACGTACTCCTGTGGTAAATGGCAAGGTTCACATCCCTATACTTTGGGTGCAGTGAGCCCTAAAGTGATTTTTCAAATGTAATCATATAGCTAATTTGTTAATGCAAACTTATTTTTTTATTATTTCTGGCTCATATAGTTGGTGTTGGCAAGCAATGATTATCTGCAGGATTAGAGTCCACTGACGTTTATAGTTTGGGTGCAATGAGCCCGTTTCGCATTTTTGTATTTTGCGAAACGGGCATATAGTTTTTCACAGGAATTAAGTTTGCACTATCTTTCTTTGTCATATTATAGAACATCAGAAAACACATTTCTGTGGTAAATGGTAAGGTTCACATCCCCATACTTTGGGTGCAGCGAGCCCTAAAGTAATTTTTCAAATGTAATCATATAGCTAATTTGTTAATGCAAACTTATTTTTTTTAATTATTTCTGGCTCATATAGTAGGCTTTGGCAAGAAATGATTATCTGCAGGATTAGAGTCCACTGACGTTTATAGTTTGGGTGCAATGAGCCCGTTTCGCATTTTTTTAATTTTGCGAAACGGGCATATAGTTTTTCACAGGAATTAAGTTTGCACTAACTTTCTTTGTCATATTATAGAACATCAGAAAACACATTCCTGTGGTAAATGGCAAGGTTCACATCCCCATACTTTGGGTGCAGCGAGCCCTAAAGTAATTTTTCAAATGTAATCACATAGCTAATTTGTTAATGCAAACTTATTTTTTTATTATTTCTGGCTCATATAGTAGGCGTTGGCAAGAAATGATTATCTGCAGGATTAGAATCCACTGACGTCTATAGTTTGGATGCAATGAGCCCGTTTCGCATTTTTGTATTTTGCGAAACGGGCGTATAATTTTTCACAGGAATCAAGTTTGTACTATCTTTCTTTGTCATATTATAGAACATCAGAAAACACATTCCTGTGGTAAATGGCAAGGTTCACATCCCTACTTTGGGTGCAGTGGGCCCTAAAGTGATTTTTCAAATGTAATCATATAGCTAATCTGTCAATACAAACTTATTTTTTTCAATTATTTCTGGCTCATATAGTAGGCGTTGGCAAGAAATGATTATCTGCAGGATTAGAATCCACTGACGTCTATAGTTTGGGTGCAATGAGCCCGTTTCGCATTTTTGTATTTTGCGAAACGAGCGTATAATTTTTCACAGGAATTAAGTTTGCACTATCTTTTTTTGTCATATTATAGAACTTGAGAAAACACATTCCCGTGGTAAATGGCAAGGTTCACATCCCTACTTTGGGTGCAGTGAGCCCTAAAGTGATTTTTTTCAAATGTAATCATATAGCTAATCTGTCAATGCAAACTTATTTTTTTTTTATTTCTGGCTCATATAGTTGGCGTTGGCAAGCAATTATTATCTGCAGGATTATAATCCACTGACGTCTATAGTTTGGGTGCAATGAGCTCGTTTCGCATGTTTGTATTCGGTGACAGAGGACTCAAACAAATAGGGGTATTTTGGTGAGAGAGACAACCAAAATGCCCCAAAATAGGGTTTTTTCGGGTGACAAATTTGTATGCAAAATCTTCCAAAAAATGCGGGTTTTTTTTAGAAAATTTTGCAAATATTCACCAAAAATAGTGGTGTTTGGGTGAAAATTTTCAAAATACAAGGGGTCTTTTGGTGACAGCGGTGCTGAAAATTGGGGGTCTTAACTCTTTGCGTGCGGCAGGCGAGTATACTCACTTAAAGATGAATTTTGGTCAATTTTTGTCTTTTCTTGTTATAAACATTTCCAAATTATTTATTTTCATGAGGCGTGAAAATGCATTTAAATGAGTCCAAAGAAGACATGGCCTTTATTGTTCGTTTTTAGATGGCATCCCAAATGACCTACAAATATTAAAAAAGCCATCTCAAATGCCACTACTGACTTACGCGTTATAACTTATACAGAATTGCCCAGCGTGCAAATAGTTAACAGCCTTACATACCCGTCACCTTCAAGATGATGACGAATCCAAACACCAATTCACCTGTTGCAGAGCAAGAAAACAAGATCTTCCCATTGTATATATTTATTAATCTTTCCCTGGAGATGGCCAGCGCACGATGGTGTTGAGAAAAAAAAAACCCATGTGCGCTTGGCCGGATTCGAACCGGCGACCTTCGTATTGCATGCACGACGCTCTAACCGACTGAGCTATCAAGCAGGGTCGGTAGAAGAACGATAGATATCATCTATAGGTGTTAGGTTCGAAAGATCTTCCCATTGTTTAGGATATTGCAAAGAGTTTGCTTATCGGCATAGCTTGTATCTATACCTAGATTACAGTTGAAATCCTTTTCATTTACACATCAAGATTAATTGGGTGAGATTTTGTGTGAACATTAAATACTTTTTGAAGATCAATATGAAGGAGACCATGGCTATTCATATCAATTAAACAAAATAGCATGGGTCATCAATACTCATCATTACTTTCATAATTCTATGCCCCGCATATCGTACATTAACGTGTTCTTGCTTAACTGTATAAATCCCATTGGAATGGAGAAAAAAGAGGTGTGCTTACAAAATTAGTCATATCTGGCTTATTTTTTAATCGTTTTCTTTCATTTTTTCAACATTGGGAAGTATATTAGATTTGCTTTATTAAAACAACAACAAATCTATGATTCAGTGATTTTATCAAGGTTAATTCATCTGCAACCCTTGCAGGGACTGACTTTTAAAATAAGGTGGTGCTCGGTAAAAAGCTCCCCTGGTCATATCAGGGGCAGGAGGGGGCTTTAAGGGGAGCTTTTCATGGCATATACCAATGCTAACCATGGATAGAGCAGATTCCCAAGGGGAGCTTTAAATCGCTCTCCTAAAAAGTGCTTAAGGCCAAGGGGTTTTCACTCCCATTGGGCCCAAGGGGGGGGGGGGGTTCAGGGGACCCCACACGACGGAAACCACTTTCCGAAGGAATTTTGCACCGAAATTTATACCACACGTGAAGGGCCATAAGACAACTCAAATCAGCACATAAAAATGAAATTTGTATTCGGGCTGCAAATTGGGCAAAATACATGGTTCAAAAATGCGAAAAATTGGACAAAAAAGACAGAGATTTCAAATGAACCTTGCGCTTAACATCAAAACTTTTTAAAACTATTTTATGTGGATATATATTCTAGAAGACCAAATTTACATATATTTAACAAAAACCGGCAGTTTAGGGATTCTGTATTTTAAGGGTGTTGCCAAAATACACGTCATGTTCCCATAGGGACTGTGTACAGTTAAACGGTTTAGCAACGTCCATGATGAAATCGTTTGTTTCAGAGCACATAAAGGTCTAATTATTTTTCATGTACTCATAATGTGTATTACTGTAAGTGTGAACAATATCAGAAAAAAAAGAGCTTGGTTCTTTGATAATTAATAATAGTCTCAGATGACTTCGTTAGTGTCCAAGGGGGGGTCAATGGGGACCCCTACTAATTAATCATTAACGGCGTGGCCGATTTTAATTTTTTGTGATATAAAGGAAGCGCATTTACAAGTCAGACAATTAAAAAAATTGCGGCGCACACATCCCACGCGTAAGTCGGCCAGGGGCGCGAAAACAAATTTTGGGGGTCATAGGAACCCACCCCGGTCACTTAAGTGTTAAGGAGAGCTGTATGGGAGCTATGGCTCTCACTCTCCTTAAAAGTCAGTATCGTCGTGTAAATCGGATTTTCTTGACCCTATAGTTCTTAAAGTGTGCCAACTTGTCACAAATCATATCCGCTACCAAATTAAAATGTATTAGGATGTCGGCCGGCAAGGAAAGAATCCCATGAGCTTAAGTTTTGTACACGAAATTAATAGAATGTATGTTTGTTTGCGGCCACATTCACCACCCCCCACCTCCCGCTCCTTCCTCCCTCCTCCGCTACACAGCTACTCCTCCCCCCCACACCACCCACCCCTACCCCGCCGTCTCCCCACACCCTACCCTTCCCCCCCATCCTTTCCCAAGACTTTCGCCCCCCCCATTCATACTCACCAACACATCCCCCGACCCCCCACTGCCCAAACCATTCCCTATTATTCCTGCCACTACACCCCCCTAACGTCTACCTAACGTCCTTCACAACCCCCGTTTGGCGTGGTTTTTCACAAAACACACAAGTGCATGATTTGGTCAGAAATTCTCCGTGAGGTAGGCCTACTTCATAAGGTTTGGCAATAGGTTTCGCAAGAGAAGTACCAAATCAAAGTTGTCCCTATTGGCAGGCAATCTACACACGATGCCAAACATACCGATATACTAGAGTGGTCAAGCTAGAACAGGCGACAATATGCCACAAATTGGGGTTCATTTTCATGTAAATCATCATGGGATTAGCCTAGCATGAAATTTCTATAAAGAGATCAAAGGATGCAAGGAAGATGTTGTACAGCTTTATTCCTAAAAAGGTCTTTACTCTGTCGAACTTCATGAAATATTCTTACACAAGGGAACACACCCAAATGTCGGTGGTTTTGTAGCCACTGTGTCACCTCTTCATCATTGTTCGCTTCTGTTTCAGTGACGGTTCTCTATTTCAGTTGATCGCTCAGTTTTACTAAGCAAGCGGGAGACCGCGCAAAGCGACGGGACTCACACTAGTTAACTGATGGCGGCAACTTTTTTTACCTCTTCAATTATGCAATATGGGAAAAGCCAGGTGGTCATTTCTTTCAATAGTAGATAAATTTTGGAAGTAAAGTATTGAGTATTGAAATGTTATGTAAGCTATGGATTCGGGTCAAATATAGTTATAAAAGAATGCATATAATGATGTGATCGCTCCTCTACCAACCCAGTCTGATAGCTCCGTTGGTTAGAGCGCCGGGTAGTAATACAGATTAAGATTATTCAGATTCAGATAAGTTTTATTAGCATTTTCCTTCAGTCAGTGCATTATATAATGATATATTTATATCTATATGATATATTTAAGAAATAAATAAGACATCTGAATGAATAAATGTACAGATTTTTGTAATGGCAGGAACTCAATGCAAGAGAGGCAATAATAAGTCTGGAGGACTTTGCGCATGACCCCACCATACATAAAAATAATATTTACAATTTACATCTGGATAGGACTGGAAAAGGGACGGGACGGGAGGGACGGAAAGGACAAGACAAACACATAGGGAAAGACAATACGAGAAAATTTAAATTGTTGACAAAAGAGGCAATGGGAGCAGGAAATCCATGTGAGCAGTCATGGATTAGATGATAGGAGATGACAATGAAGAGGGTATTGCAGTTAAGGGAAATCCAAAAACAGGAATTTTATGACAGCTTGATACGTCAATGCAAAAACCAGTAATTATTAGACATAATTGATCTTTATTAATCAGCTCTTTTTGGTTTTAGGTTAAGGCATTAATGGATTTCCGAGTTTTGATTGCATTACTTAAGGCATTCAAATTTTGGGACCTGAATATTTAACTGAATATTTATTAGGTTTAGTGAGGTTTTGTTGTTATGTATTTGTTCGCATTTCTGGTGTTGTATATGTATTTCACAGGTTTGGACAAAATAATGAAAATGAGTTGGGAGGTGTTGTGAGTTGGAACGAAACATGAAATCGCTGTTTGTAATTTGTTTTATTAATCAACTGTGCGTGTTTTAGCTGGGAGGAACATAGATTTAGTGTGAGATTGTATCGTTGTTATTGATGATGCGTATGGCTCGGCTTTTCGAGTTTGAATATATTTGTCCAATGATTCGAATTTGGAGGAAGTCCATGGACAGTGATTGTTATCAAGGTAAGTCTTGTATTTGCCCAAGCTATATTAATATAAGATAGGTTACGGTCGTATGAAAAGTGTTGTTCTAGTGAGATAAGATGTGTTTTGGAAGGGTGGTGTAGCGGAGTTTCTAAGAATTCAGATGTTCTTAGACCATTTGATTGTAGTTTTTGAGATGTGATATTTCCAGGAACGATTTTGATCACTTTTGAACCTAGAAATTGTGTATGGTCCACAGGGTGAATGGGGATGTTGTCAATTATGATTTTGTTGGTGGATGTGTCGGGTTTTTTCTTAGTTAAAGTGAATATAGTTGTTTTTGTTTAACAAAGCGAGAAAGTTTCGTGGGCTTTAAAACACGTTGGATTACATTAATTAACTCTTGTTAAATATATGTGTGAGAAGTGTTGAGGTTTTTGTGTGATAGAAATATTTTGTTGTCTTCGGCAAATAATACAAAGGAGAATGTCGGAAGAGGAAGGAATATCATTGACATAGAGGAGAAAGAGCAGGGGACCAAGTATGGAACTTGAGGGACACGCAGGAACAGGGAGAAGGATAGAAGAGTGTGAAACCCAAAAACAAGTAAATTGAAAATTGTGGGAAAGATAACTGGAGAGAGGATTCCAAGGGAAGGCCACGAATACCATAGAGGGGGAGTTGGGCACAGTAGTTATCTGGTTGATGTTGTCGAAAGGCTGTGATAAAATCTAGGAAGGATAACCTATGGTATGATAAGTTAAGAGCAAGAGAAGAGGAAATCTTATTACAGATATCCAGAAGAGCAAGGTCAGTTGAGTGTTGTTCCGAAAAGCCATAAGTGGTTATCGTGGCAGAAGTGGGAAACGGCTGAGGAGGACTGAGGGGAGGAAATTATCAAAGCCTGTATAGATAAGGCGTCCAACGGATTTTTGAAAAGCATGGAAGAAGAGATTTAGGGCGGATAGTTGGAGAAGACATGGGGGTCATCCTTTTTGAAGACAGGAATTGGACCTTCGCAACTTTGAGAGCCGAGGGGAAGATAGTACCAGTTGACAAGGAAAGATTGAAGATGGGTTAAGGGGGTTTTTGGGAGATGGTTGAAGGGGGTGGAGATAAGTAAAAAGGATGACACGCTTTACGCTCGAGGGGCTAACATCGTTCTGAGCATGGTTTTTTCCATTTTTGATTTCTTGACGATTTTGTCTGTTTTATAAAGGAAATCTCACTTTTCATCAATGGGATGAGAAAAGATAGAGCTGGGTGGGATGAGGCATCATCAAGACAGTCCAGAAAAATGACAGAAGAGGACCTGATTCTAAGGGCCAGTTCAGGAACAAAAAAAAAAACCAATATGGCGAAGAAAAGAAGAGGTGAATGTTGGGAGATAAATCCTGTGTAGGATCGGATATCTTGGTAGGACGTATCCAGAAAATAGGAAGGAGCCTTGGGTCTGGAGAGTTTTGTCTATGACATTGTTGATTGTTGCCATGTGTTTTTATGTTAATTTGTAACTGTTTAAATGTGTTGAATTGTGAAGTTGACGAGTAGTATTTTTACGAGATGTTTTAATTAAGCTACGTTAATTTATTATTCTATATGTAACATAATTATTTTTGTTTATATCATGGGATTGAAATGGATTAACCCTAAAAGACCCTTTTGTTGTTTTTAATTTGATTAATTATTCCCGCAAGTAAACAAGCTTTACTTCTTAGGTTGTTATTTTTTGTAATTTAAGGAAAATGCTTATTGTAAAGGAGAGTGAATTTATTTCGGATATGTCGTATGATGTATCAGCAGAAGTGGTATCTAAGACATCATCCCATTTAGTATGGATTAATTCTGTTTTAAATGAGTGATAGTAGTGGTTGTTATTTTCTTTTAGTATAATATTTATTATTAGAATTTGTTGAGAATTGTTTTATTATTTACGTCATTATTTATAATGTGAAATACTGGAAAAGTGGTCGTTAATCGTGGTATAGAATTCCTGGTGTTAATTTTATTGTGATTTAGGCATTCGTAATATTGTCAATGAGGGATGATGTCCGAGTTGTAAACTCGAGGGGGTTTATCGCTAGTGGATAAAAAGATGCTGAAGTACAGGATAAGAAATTAATTGAATCGGAGTGAGGAGTGCGTTGTGTGTCAGCAGATTACTGTTGAAATCAAAGAGGTTCTATATAGATTAGAGAGGCAAAACGTTACGTAATCTAGTTAGAAATTCATCGTTCGCTAGGGTTTTTGCCCGACACAAAGAAAACAGAGAGTCCAACAATAGAAGCAATGGCTGCCTCCGGTATTTCCACCTACTGTGGGTGCCGCTTTGCATATACACTAATCGGTAGTTAGTGGATACAAATTGATGTATGTGTTAGAGGTGGCCAGGTGTACTCAATTCGTGACCAGATCAATGTGCTCAGATACTCTTGTTTTCATAATGCAATGCGCGCTTAGGTGAAAAGATGTATTCATTGAGGCGGTTTATTTAAGTCAAGAGGACTGACGTGTCATTTCATCGGTGTGGGCCATGGGTAGGACAAAATTTAACCACCCAATAGCACCAACACCAACAACTGATTATTTTGGCGGATGTTTGGATCGAAGTGGACATATGTTGTTATACAAGCACCCAAAACTAAACTTATTCCGTTTGCAATATCAAAAGTCAGGCCAGCAAGCGGAACGACTGTTTTGAAGGGCTCACCCCTTGGTTGAAATCTCCACAAAATTAAAGCGGGTAGGTTTAGCGATCAATTAAGTTAATTGTGGTGGACAAATTGGTGGTGAATGGTTGAGGGCATTTATCAGGGGCCTGTAGATTGACGCCCGCTGATGATTTTTTCGGTTTGGTTGGCTTTCTATCTCAACAAATATCGATTCATAGTTATCGCTATAATTAGGTTTAAAATCCTGGCGGAATTTTCGGATTATTGTAAAGGATCATTGGCAATGTATAAACGCACCCACCCCTCTTTTGCAACCGTCTATGGCAATGGGCAATGGAATAACCATCAATGTTATTGGAGAAGGTTAGGGAGTGTATCATTCAACCAAGTTTCACTAAAAAGCTAATAAGGGGATTTTATGATTTAGTGTCTTTAGAAGTCTGTTATGCTATCAATATTATTTAGACTGCGGGGAATTAGGCTAAGTTAGAAATAGTTAAGTGTTTTAGTTAGGTAATTGGAAAGTATCACTACCAATAGTAATTACACTTTATCGGTGTATTATGTAAATCGTGGTACTCGTTTAGATTAGAGGTTTATCGTCAGTGATTGTTTACAAGTTAAAATGGATTAATGGTTAGGTTTGAGTAATCTTCATAAAAGAAATTTTATGTTATTTGTAAAATTGACTTAATTCGTGTTTAAATTCATATTCAATATATGATTAAATGGCAAGGAAGGACCCGTACAACCTTTGCCATACCGAAGATCCAGTGATGGAATGCTTGGAATACTCAGAGTGAATCAAAGCGCACCGGTTGTGGGGACATGGAATGGTAGCAGATAGGACAAGAATGAATTGTTGCCTAGGAGTTGTTTACTACAAATGAACCATGCCATTAGCTACAAGTACATCAAGACAGAAAAATATTACAGAAATTGATATTTTAAAATGGATACACAAAATTATACAAACAAAGAATATCAAAAAACCTGAGATGAGATTAAGCCCAGGGGCTGTTAAAACATGAGATTGAAGATGGATATTCATCTCAGGTAAACAATGAAGGTGTTTATCGATCATGCCCCCCCCCACAGATTTTGTAGGAAAACATAATGACAGAATGAATAGAGCAGAGCAAAAGAGGAGAGCAAAGAAGGCCAATACCCGGGCAGAGATCGATACAAAAATTACACATCAAATTGCAACAAGCAAGGATGTGGCCAGGCGCACTGGTTTTTTTTTTTTCAACACTTGTGGGGGCTGGCTATCTCCAGAGAAGATTAATAAGATCCATCCTTGTCTACCGGAGAACTAAGTAGTTAAAATTTCAACTTAGTTGGGTTTTGTTCACCTTTGGCTGCTGTGGAGGCTTTGTTGGATACCTGCGACACTCGAAGCTTTCGGATGGTTAGACCATTCTTTCTTGCTGGTATGGGTCTTATGGTGGATTCAATTAAGCCTGTGCCTGGTTTGATCCTTTCCTCTGACCCTTCCCTCACTTTAGCAGTTGTTTAACTGAGAAGGAGCGGCTTCAAACACGTGGACTACCCTTGATATCCGTTAGCACATTCCTTGGAAAGCCTTATGTATCCGTCTTACAGCCTTGTCAAATTGTCATAGTTATCAAGTTTTGGAGCAACATTCTGCACGCTTCTGTAGTTAAAGAAAAAATGCCACTTAAAAGCACTTTGATTGGTTCTACTGACTGCAGCATTGATTATAGTTAGGGGAACAGGATTCAGAACCAATCTTCCTACCATGTTAGAGAGGTTTTGCCAATAATAGCTATATAGATCAGGATTGTAACCTCTCTTCAATATGGGCACTATAAAAGATATCGGTCGTGAGGTTGTGTAGAGTTGACTGTCTAACATTCTCCCACAGCTTGTCCGTCTTTATTGGCTTCATTGTACCCCCTTGGGTACTATATGGCTGTTGAAATCGCAAATTCAAGAAATGAAGTTAGTGGAATTATCACGAAATTGAATTGAGGGTGCTTGAAATCTACTGGAGGTTTGTAGACTGATGCTAACTTTACAGATCCGGCTCAATGGTGAGGACTTCGATGTTGTCAGTCAGACATTGAGGTTGCCCTTCTACAAGAGGGTCTATTTTTCACACACAGAGCACTTCAAACTGTCGATGTGGTCTCCCAAAGGCAAGGCTTTTTCATGGAAAGTATGTAGTAGCCCTTTGCTAGCACATTGAGGGCTACCAAAGTACTTCCTGCGAGTCAAACTCTCTTTTTGGGTGGTGGCAATTTGGTCGTAGAAGTGCCCCACTAATAGGATTCGTTGCCCCTGCATCAGTTTAAACAAATCACTAGATTGAAGCACAGGGGAACTCAAGCTTTTCATTGTGTAACATGTTTCTGTGCCCTTTGATTTTTTTACATTTTTGACCGATTGCTGGGGCAATGATAAAATTCTCCCAACCCTGGATGTACATTTTACAGGCTGTGTATAACTACAGGCCAACAATACCCAAATCAAATATGGTATGTTTATTTATTAATGGAAACACATATTCAAGTAGCATGGAGGCCTCATACAGCCACATAAGTGCACTTTTAAAGTGTGGCCATTCGATGTTTGGCAGCCATCTGTGGCAAATTATAATGGAAAGCAGCAATTTAACAAGAGACCTTAATTGGTATCTCTTAAGTTGATGTGAATTCCTGCCCGACTTGTAGTATAGTCACTTTTCCTGAGTACGAGTATGGACGAGTACTTGACCCTGAGTATGAGTACGGAGTACGAGTATTGGTCCGATAACGACGTACGAGTATAGTACCGCAAATTTTAATCCCATACGAGTATGAAGTACGAGTACTTGCGCCTGAGTACGAATATGAGTACGAGTACTTATGCCTGAGTACGTGTATGAGTACCAGTACTTGTGCCTGAGTACGCGTATGAGTACGAGTACTTTGCAAAATTGCATATTTGTAATATTGCTTGTGAGAATATGACAATGACGACATGACGCTGAACAATGGCAATAATGGATGATGTACTAGTCCTGCCACCAAAACTCAATATCTATGTAGGTCCCATACTTAACCGTGTAATTTTCCTGAATTTTGTTGTTATTTTCTTTAGACAATAAACAATTTCAGTTCTTTCCATGGATAGCTGATTGGGCAATTGGCGCACCCAAGTATTATAAAGCAATGAATTGGATGAATCAAACTGTCAAAGGCACAGTCATCTTTAAGCATGCCTATTATTTATAACAAGTACTCGTACACCATGCAACCCGGGTATAAAATTTATGTATCTGTACCCATAGTTTGTACCTTAACCAATATCCATAGGCTACTATGATGTTGTCACATGTTGATTCCAACGGGTGTCCCAACCCATACCCATAGTCACATAACCATACCTATACCCATAGCCATCATGGCCAGTCCACCGTAGTCATGGTCTGATACCCAGTTTCCCTCAACTATGGTGGCATATACCCAAACCTGTACCTGTATATACCCACATAGTATTGAGCCATTAAACCCCAGTTATAACGAAGACCCCCCCCCCCTTGAAATGCAAAATGCTTTGAATCTTTTTATCCAAACATTTGATATGCAAACATGAATCATAAAAAAAAAATCATTTTCCTACTACAAACAACTTGGTTAAAAAATCATGTTTTGTTAAAATTTATATCAATCAATTGTTGCATATTTTGATTTCTTGTGGAAATTTCCCTTTTCCTAAGCAGCAAATGCATGCCTCACTTATTTTTGTTTAGTGTATTTTTTCTTGGTACGAGTACTTTGACCCGAGTTACGAGTACGGTTTTTGGTCCTGAGTATGAGTAATGAGTATCAGCAAATTTTTTAGATCATGAGTACATAATGAGTACGAGTACTTATGCCTGAGTACGAGATGAGTATGAGTACCCATGCCGAGTAACGAGTATGAGTATGAGTACACAAATTGTACAAGTACTACGAGTATGGGTACGAGTATTTGTACTCGAGTAATACAGTCTTGCTTCCTTCCTTCCTTGAGGGAGTTATTTCCATATTCAAACACATTCATTTCTTGATAATCAAGGATAAGCTTAAGTGACAAATTAGCCGCCATTTTGGATTTTCCCAGCCGCCATTTTGGGATTCCAAGTCTATTTGGTGGTATTCTTAAGGTGATGTGAATTTATCTTTAATTCACATTGTTCAATAACACCTTAGGGAATCATAACAATCAAGAAAAACATTAATTTCTTGTAATAAAATACTGCTCAAATTGGCCGCCATTTTGGATTTCCTGCCATTTTGGATCAATCTTGCTAATGTAACATGGAATTACCATTGGAGTGTCAATAAGGGTATTTCTGTTCTAATGGCATGAAACACAGTTAAATTGAGTAATTAGATCATATAATAAACATAGAAAGCACATAAAAACTGACATTTTAACAGTGGCTGCCATTTTTGAATTTGGGCCACCCCACCTGGAAGGAAATTAAGTTGGCCCCTAGACCAGATTTCTTCAGCATATCAAGAGCTATCATCTGTGCCAAATTTGGTACTTCTTTCCACCCAAAATGCACATAGGTTGATATCTTGCACCATCATCAATGACTAAATAAGGGATGTGAACCTTGCCATTTAACATCCGGAGGCGTTTTCTCCTGTTCTATATATGACAAAGAAAGATAGTGCACACTTAATTCTGTGAAAAATTCTACGCTCCGTTTTCGCAAAATACAAAAATGCGAAACTGGCTCATTGCCCCAAACCTATAAACTTCAGTGGACTCTAAGCCTGCAGATAATCATTTCTTGCCAGGCTACTATATGAGCCAGAAATAATAAAAAAATAAGTTTGATTAAACACATTAGCTCTATGATTACATTTGAAAAAATCACTTTAGGGCTCACTGCACCCCAACGTATAGGGATCTACCTTGCCATTTACCACAGGAATGTGTTTTCTCAAGTTCTATAATATGACGAAAAGATAGTGCAACTTAATCCTGTTTTAAAATTATACGTATTTTTCGCAAAATACAAAAATGGCAAACGGGCTCATTGCAGAACCCAAATTAAACGTCAGTGGACGCAATCCTGTAGATAATCATTGCTTGCCAATGCCTACTATATGAGCCAGAAATAATAAAAATTAAAGTTTGGAAAACTTAAATTAGCTCTATATGCTTACATTTGAAGAATCACTTTAGAGCTCACTGCACCCAAGTATAGGGATGTGAACATTGTTCATTTACCCACGGGAAGGTTTCGCCTCAAGTTATATTAATCTACGAAGAAAGATAGTGTCAAACTTAATTCCTGTGAAAAATTATAATGCCCGTTTCGCAAAATACAACAATGCGAAACTGGCTCATTGCCCCACTATAAACGTCCGGGACTCTAATCCTGCATATAATCATTGCTTGCCAACGCCACCTATATTAGCCAGAATAAATAAAAAATAAGTTTGCATTGACAAAATGTATGTCTATTGTTACATTTGAAACAAATCCCTTTAGGGCTCACTGCAATCTCACTGCACCCAATTATAGATGTGAACCTTCCCTTTTACCACAGGAATGTGGTTTTCTCAAGTTCTATATATGACAAGATATTGCAAACTGAATTCCTTTGAAAAATTAAACGCCCGTTTGGCAAATACACAAATGGCGAACACAGGCTCATTGCACCCAAACTATAGACTCATGGATTCTCATCCTGTAGATAATCATTTCTTGCCAACACCTACTATCTAGCCAGAAATAATAAAAAAGAGTTTTGCATTAACAAATAGCTCTTGTTTGCATTTGTAAAAAAATCACAAATGACACAAGTCACAATTTTAAGTGACAGATGCAACGTTTATTTTCAGTTATCAACACTATTAAAAACACTAATCTTAAGAGGGGCACTACAAAAAAACAGTTATATCCATTTTGTGGTGTTACACCACCTTAGCCACTGTTTCGCAAATACTAAATGCGAACGGTTTCGTTTCGTTTGTTTTCATTTCGTTTCGTTTCGTTCGCAAAATACAGTAAGGGCCTGTGAATATATAGACCGACACCGCCTTTTTCGCGGTTCATTCTATTGGTACAGCAAAATCATAGCCAGGTAAATTGGTATATGTGTGAAGTTCCTCATTAGATGGGTGTTCAGCAGTCACCCTGTGAAGGTAAAGTCATGAGAGTTGTCGTAATGCGCACTCTTCAGTTGTGTCCAAGTTTTTGCGGCCTGCTTCTTATGTTTTTACATTAAGAATTGAAAAATCATTGGGGTTAAGGTTAATCTATCTTTTAAGTTGTTGTTGTTGTTCACATCAGAACATTACATATTTTTCGCTGCTCATTATTTACGTAATCGTTAAGGATCCTTTTAGATATTTTTAAAGGATAATATCTATCGCGTATTTTGCAAAAATCCTTATGCACATCAGTTAAAGATTTCGATTTTGACGGATTATAGTCGCTATTGTTAGTGTTGCCAGTTACAGGTAAACAGCGATTGCAATTATTACATGGTTAGATTCCCTCAAATTTGATTAAAATATTATTTTCTCAATTTTATTTGAGAAAAGAATTTCCACGGTAAAAGTATTTTGTTTACTATAAAAGAGAGAAAAGGGATTTCCCTAGAGTTGTTTAGGCGGTGCACCTGTATATAGATTGCACAATAAGGGAAGTGGGGAATTCCCCAAGTATGCTCAAATTGAAACTTTGTTTATGTTAGATCATAACATTGTAGATCAGGGATTCCCCACAGAGTTTGATATATGTGAAGTGATGTAATTTAGATTGTGAAATCTATTTGATGGTGCAAGTCATGTTTATGCATGAGGATGATGTAATGATTTGTTAGAAAGGGAATCTATCTGTGAGTAGTTAAATACTATCACTGGCAGGATCTCTGCCCCAGCAGTTATATCAGGAGTAAGTCTCGCGTCAGCAATTGTAATCAGCTATACAGTATGGATAGCTAGTTTTATCTACAATATGGTAGATTTTATGCTTAACACACAGTGCCAGGATTTATTATATGTTCAATACCATGTGAGCAGAGTGCTGTAAGTATTCTACTGTCCGTCTTTGAAGCCAGAAGTGCTTGGAATCAAAAGAGAATCCACTTGTGGACAGATAGAAACGTGGTGATTATCTTGGACTGACTACTGTGGATTTATTAGCTCGAGGCTTTACTTATCCTTGTCGTCTTGACTGCTGGACCAAGATTACCTTCAGGACTGAGAAGATTCCTTTGACTATATACCTGAGGAGTTTGTATGAACTTGTTGGCTGTCATTTTGGAGTCTTCGTGTGAGGACTATCATCGTTGAACTGCAACGCTTCAACACAGGACACTAGTAAACCATAGTAATCTTAACTACTTGTGTATATTTAATTTTGTTTTGGACATACCAAATTCTTGACCAAATCAAGTAAAGATCATTAAAACTGTTTATTATCTAAAATTCAGATCACTTGTGCACAAGGACTCATTATTTGTGTTTGAAAGGTATTTCTGACCTTAGGCGTACAAGTACGTCATAACAACATGGTGGTGACCTATATTAACTCTCCATTTGCAAGTGTTTGACATAGTATACAAACGTTACAAATTTATACAAAAATAAACAAAAGAAAACAAAAACATTATCATAACACTTACTTCCACCGACTCCATACCATAAATATAGAATGTATACAATCATTGCACGCTAAGAGCCTAGTAAGATCTTCAGTAAAAAATAAAAAACAAAATCAAGTCTTAGACAGGCATATAGAAGCAAAATACTTACGAAAATGGCTCACATTACAGTGTGTTAACGAATAGGGTCAACCAGATTTTTCATTTATGTCACTTCAATCAATTTCTCGATTTCCGTTGATACGTTCGCCCCCCGGAGTTTTGGACCTATTCAAATAAGTCAGAGAGGGAAAAATGAAAGAATTCAAATGCACGTGCCACACGGATTATCTTGGAGGACACCCAGTCATTTAACTCATCAGCTGCCCCTCATACAAGTCATTCATGTATGGAAACGGCACTATTTTGTGTATTTCAGGCCTAACATTCCTCACAATACATGATTAACAGAAGACC
>JAMKCH010022797.1:0-25024 GCA_023653785.1 Ophioderma brevispina
TCACATTCCACGCACCCATTTTTTGTTTTGCCGCGTGACACAGCCGTAAAATAACGCGAGACGCACGCGTCTATAGTGGAAGACGGAAATTCCCTCTTAAAAATGTCCTTTTTCGTCCATTTTCAGGAAACCTATCGGGTGACACCATTTTTTTATTTCGGTAGTTTCAAGTATGCAATTAGACCCTAAACATATGTGAAACAATCAGAAAAACGTCGGCCTTGCTATCTTTTTGGAGCACTTAGTATCGGTAAATCACATAGGAGTTGCGGGTAAAATAATGTAACCGTTGAGCAAAAAAAAATGTACTTTTTGAAAGTCGTTTTTCTCAAAAACGAATATGTAAGCCATATTTTTATTCAGTTGTTATCAGCACAAATAATGTTTATATATATACAAAGTTTTAAGGGGGATTAATGTTCGACGGGCCCATTTAAATCGATGATGCGCAAAACACCTTAATGGATCCCAATAATACCTATGTAAAATATATTTATAGCGATTGAACATAAGGATATTCAAATATACAAGTATAAATAAAAATAGAAAAGAATCCTCATTAATTCAGAGTTCCTCTTCTTTCACATCTTAGGACATGAGATTGCAAATATAGAAAATCTTGCCTTTCACCAGCTGCACAACATTAGGTGACTTATACCACATCAAAATCTCAAACCATCATATGGGGATCAAAATAAATATAAGGAATAACCAAAAAAAAATAAATACAAAATGGCTCTTAATGATGTGACATAGATAATAGTTAGTACTTCACATTAGAGTTGGTTGGATCAAAAATTGTTATTTGGTTCACCCATCACCATGACAACAGTGTACGGGGCGTTCCGAAAAACAATGCATTTTTGGGTTTCAAATGTTTAGGGCGAGTAATTTAATTATTGTTCCTGTGAACAATTAATGAAAAAACAAAGACAATTTTTGATAGGGTGTGAGCCCCCTTTTAAGGGGACTTATACCCATTCCAAAAAACAAAAAAAAAACTCTAGTGATTGGCTGTTTTTCCCACCCCCCCCTAGAATAGAACACCGGCCGATTCCGCTCCCACGGCCGTTGCTTGGGATCCCCGCCAATTTTGGCACTGCATACGTCCAACAATCACGTGCGTAATTTCCACACACATCGAGACAGTTTCCCTAAGAGCAGCTCGCATAGACAGGCCCGTACGCAGCCCGGGGGAAACGCAAATTCCACAAACAGGGCAAAAGGTCCACTTTGTGCTGAATTTTATAATTAAAAGGGTCCAAAATTTAGGGAAATTTGACAAGAAAGTGCACCTTTATACGATCATGCAACAAGGGAGTATTTTGGGGTTAGGTCCACTTTTACCAAAAAGAGGCCCGCACCCCCCCCCCCCCAAAAAAAAAAAATCCTGTTATAGATCTGCTGCCAGCGTATGGAAGCTGGCGTCGAGGTAGTGCTGACTCGGGCTGCTCGAGGTCTTCCCTGCTGTAGGGCCTGTAGGGTTCTGATGCTGCTCATTCGGGACGGATCTTTCGTCCTGGAGACATTAGGTGGGCAGGCAGTGAAGGGCACCGGCTTCAGGGCGGTGCCCATCGGGGTTCGTCCTGGCGCCCAGTCTTTCCAACAGTTTCGTCTAAGATGTGACAATGGGAGAGCTTGTTCGCAGTGATCATGCGCATACGAAAGGTCGCGGAGGGGAGGTATCGATCGCTAGTTGTATCCCCCTTCACTTCTGAGAGGGACATTGGAATGGCGCTGGGTCCTTGGGGCCTTGGAGGAGGTGCTGCAGAGGGACCTACCTGATCACTGTGGGTCAATTCTCCAACCGATGGCAATTGGAACTCGGCAGGCCACAGGGCCGTCAGCTCTGCATTTTTCACTTTGGAAGTCGGTGTGCAAAAAGAGAACTAACATCACTCTAGATGGAGAGGGGCTGTCGCATGGCCGGCCACCGGGGTGCCTTGCCGTCATGACCTCAGCCTACTTTCAATCAACACACCAAGGCAGACGCTGCCAAGGGACACAGCCCCCCCGGTGGGGGATGGGGGATGCAGCTTTCGGCCGCTGCATACGCAGTGTTGTTTGGCATGCTCAGCTGCTGAGTGCACTGAACCTGTGTGGAGTCACAGTGTTCACTCGCACGGGATGATGTCGTTTTCTGAATGATATGAGACTTGTTCGGCGGTTTCGCCTTTTGGTGACGCCTATAGAAACCTTCCAGTTCTGTCTGGCAGAGCTCCGGCAAAACCTTAGGAGGAACTTTAAGATGATCAAGCTTACCAAGAAGTGTGATGAAACTGGTGGAAGTTGTCCCCCACCAACACCCCTCGGGGATCAGAGAGTTCCACGGAATTGCTTGGCTGCCCAGTCCATGATGCGGGCAGTCGCGGTTTTTTTGTCCCGGTCAATCAGCCTGGATCGATGGACAGATGATCTCAGTGGTGTTCGTCCTCTGCATTGGATCTAAAGCAGGTGGGACAGGCCCATTTGTAAGCAGGGGCTGTACCGTGGTGGGAGGGCATGGGTCAACCTCGGCAGACTCAGAGCTGGAATTGGCCGTACAAAGCGGTCCTTCGCATGATCGGCACGGGACTTTCACCGGGATACGATTGTGGAGAGCCACGGGGCCAACTGGCCCCATCATAGGTGACTGTGAGTCTATAGGTCCCGGGAGGAGTCCCGGGCTTGATCAACATTGGACGTGAGCGGGGTCTTGCACTCTGATTTTGGACTTGAACACTGCGCTTTCATTGGCCCTAATTTATTTATGGTCCACACCAGGATCCTACGATATTGTAACACTCTGTGGGGTGTCTTGGTTGTAAGATATTCATGAGTTAGACTAGAGTAAAGACCTTTTTACGGATAAATAATTTTTTTTAAAAAAAGCTGTACAATTCATTGTAAGCTTTGATCCTCTATAGAGATTTCTGCTAGGCTAATTCAAGTGATTGTCTTACATGAAGAATGTACCAATCTGTGGTACTATTTACAAATCGCACCTTTATATGGGCCTGATTGTCAATCAATCAATTTATTTCAATATGCAAAAAGCAGCGATACAAAGTTTATGATGAATAAGTATACTAGCATAGCGGGTAAACCAAAACAGAGCATAGCTCGAAGTAATGGTCACCCAAAATACATAATGTAAGCAAGTGAAAATTACATTAAAAACTTAAATACGGCGAACAAAAACATGACTAGAGACACAAGGATGGGACTAAGGTGCAGACAAGACAGGACAAAAAGGTGGGGACCATGGACACTGGCAAGCCACTAGAAAATTTTTGGGGAGAAAAAGCAGTTAAAATGGGCAATGATATCGCCTTATACTTGATTTAAAAGAGGAAATAGATCTGGAGTCACGACTGTTTTTGGGTGATAGGAGTCCATAATAAAGGGACCTGGGAGTTTTAATGGGTGTGTATTGCGAGGCCAGTGTGAAATACAGATGGCATAATTTTGAGATTGTCTTGTACCATACTATGGATTGTATTTGTTGGATGAAGTTAATTGGAGAAAATTTAGGGTAATAAATTGTTTTTAGATTTGTAACATAAAAAGGCGCAAACTTGCAGTTTAGGGAATATCATAAACAGTGAGTATGTTTTTAGATCAGCAAAATAAAGGAGGGGTATGTGCTAAAAAGGGGGAATTTGTACAAAGGCGAATGATTGCCTTTGCGATAATATTGAATGGTGTGGACTTCTACGTTCGAAATAGCTTATTTATTTTAGGTGCTTTTAACTTTAAGTCAACATATTCATCAATTTTCTTTTTTTTATAATAGCCATTACTCTTGTGTAATATTGCATAGCTGGAGTAATTTTGTACAAAAACCAAAAACTTTGCCTTTTTAGCTAGTTAAGTTTAGTCTGGTTTCGTTAGGAAGAACCAACCAAATCGTTTTATGATCCGGTGTGGTCTAATTAGTTATCTAAAATTGACATTTCATATTCATCCGCATAAGGATTCAAAACGCAGCAAATTTGGGGCGCAATTTTGGATTTTGGTACTTGCAAAGGGTAAATATCTTTATAGTGTTTTATATGTAATCTATACTCAAAACATATGTTTGGATACCGTACTTTGTTTCTAGGGATGGTTTGAGTCTTATGAACAAATATTAAAAAAATGTCGGCCATTTTGGGACGCCCTCTTGGATTTTGAAGAATGGCAACCATGGATTTTAGGGGACTTTTATCAGGATTCTAACATATTCCTGGAACCTATACTGAAAGAATCAGCTTGTTACCAAAAATGTCAGTGTTAAAACTAATACTATTAGATTTGCACCAAAAAATAATATTCTCTTCAAATTCACTTGAACCCAATTCTGGAAACACACCACATTTGAGATTGAGTCAGTGGACTCTGGATTAAATTATGCTTAAATCATTTAAGGAAAAAAAAAAAAACATTTGTAAGCAATGTGTGTTGGCCAGAGAAGAAGAAGAAGAAAACCGACAAATACAAGAACCAGTCGTGCCTACGGACCGGCTGTTGTAAAATAAAGTTATATTTTCAAAAGACATATCTTATTAACGCTGAGTTCAGCGCCAAATATAGTTATAGAACTAGAAGTATCTATGAAAAAGTACGAGAGATTAAAAATTTCACGTGGGAGCTGGATTTTTAAAAACAAATGTTCACATTCAAAGTCAATAGTACTAATTGGTCTGTGGCTAAGAATTTAAGAAGGAAGGCATAATGTACTAGCAACATAAAGTTCAGGTTACTCGTCAATTGACTATCAGTGTTCAATGTTACATTGTCTTTTGTAATCTTTCTATTTATCTAGTGATTGGTCTGTGATATGTTTGAATCACCCACTGCAATGATGAGATAAGAGTTAAATATTAATGATAGTTAAGAGGAACATGCTATTCTCGAAATTTGGGACAACTTCACTGACACATGCAAGTTAGAACTTATCCATTCTTTCGAAGATACACTTCATTTTACTGAGATGATGAATAGTTCGGACATATGAATTGATATTATCCAGGAGACTAACACTATCACGTATTGACTGGTTTAGTTATTTTGCACGGTGACCTGGTTATATTTGTTATTTACACTTGTTGTTGTTTTAGGGAAGTTACCAATCATGTTTCTTGCAAGGAAAATAATACACAAGGAAAGAGCTGTTTAAAATGTGTTGTATTTATCATCCTATAGCTGATGTTATTGTACAAATGGCACCACCGTGTTGTTTGCTTCCCGTCCAAGCGCAAATGGAACCTCTCTCTAATGTGAAACATCACCTACATTGGGATTACAGCCGTCTCACAAATATCACATATGGAAAATCGCAACCAAAAGTAAGTCGTGTTGTAAATGACATTAAAAGACAAAAAGACCAGGCTTACTAATAATTTTGTTTCATCCATTTGCTGTTTCAATCGAGAGATAACTCCAGTTTACGGCGGAACACAAAAAAAAAATCGAGTTTGTGCCACTTCTGTTGCGTAAAAAACAGTGAAAGTATTAGTTAATGAAAACGTTATGTCATTCACCTCTGAACAAGATTTGAAAGGCTTCAAAGAATGGATTAACTTCATAAAGCAACTTTAAAAGATGAAGAAAACAGTGCAAAATGGTACCCAATTATTCTTCAGTAAGGTATGGGTTTAAAATCACAGTGTATACTATTCGACTACTGTGTGGTTTAGGAGAGAATCATGACATGATTAGCAACCTCCATTTACTTTGGAGAGAGAGAGTTTTATGGTATTAAAGGATCATGCAACGCAACATCCTACCGACACCTGACAGTTTGTTCCCAGATACATGCAATAATTTTTAGACCATTTATTGGGCGTTTGAGTGTTATATTTGTTGCAATACATTCCTTTTTACATAATTTAAATATTCATATTTGTTTATTATTTATAAAAAAGAAAATATGTTATCATTGAACTTATTGTGCCTTTTAGAGCTTTTGCCAAGAAAACTAGACTCCTTGTTTACTTTAATATGTGTTTTGTTTCTTTTGCAAGTGGCAATTTTGTGCGCTTAAGGCAGAAGGTACAGAAACCGAAAAACTCTGCCCAATCCATGAAAAGTGGCACAAAATCTATTTTGGTGTTTTGCACTAAATGATTTTATCTCTGAATTGACCAAAGCAAAAATAAGATGAAAACCAACACTATTGGCAAATCCAGTCTTTGTTCTTTAAAAGGTTTGCAATTCGTGATTTGATTGTAACCCTTCTGTTTTGTTTATGTTTCGCTAGATATCCTTGAGAAAAGCTTATCCCAAATTTAGTTGATTCTGATCTGCGGTTGTGTTTGGAGCAAATGTCATATCACAATCTCCCATAGACATGTACAGTAATTTCTGTCCACGAAAATACCAAAGTCGCGAATTTCCTGCAGAGACCATTGAATTTGCACGGTCAGATAGTGCACGCAACTAGACTTAGCCGACGGTTCAGATGATTAAACAGTCTTAACTTTTCTGAGGTAAGTCGGGGGAACGAGGTTGTAGAACAGGTCACCCACCTTAAAAAAAACTAAAAAATTAAAAAATGACTTATTTTGAAATTTCATTTAACCTTTTGTTTTTGTAGAATGAGTGCTGGAAACTATTCCTGTGTACCTTTCGCGTGTTTTAAACCAAAACTGTAAAAAAACGTATGAGCAGTCGAACATACGTTATAGTGTGTTAACGTTAGCACTAATTCGATAAACACTGATCCAATTAAATCTGTAAAAAGGATAATCAGGTTCACTTGTCAAGACACATGGGTTTACACCTTTTTGTAAACCGTTTTACAAAATAGTATACACTTTGGGACTATGAATAAGACCGAGACCATTGCGTTCGTATATATGTGCATTAGATATCTTAAACGGTCCCCTTTTTTCCTGATATCGCTGCAGTGTCTGCCAAAAGATCAACTGTACACAGTATGCCTCTACCCATCTGTGAATACAGGCTTATCAATCTATTTCGCCTTACCTGTCAGTGCGAACAAAAAAACCTCGCGGACGGGTACGAAACAATAATACTAATGTTCAAGGGTTCCAAGGTTTTTATAGCATTTTAAGAAAAAAAAAACGTGACAGTGAGTGATGTGTTTTTTGCTTGCTGTGAGATGCGCGCATTATTTTTGTTGTTTCGAAATGTGTTAGAGAATTCGTGACTCTATACCTATCTTTGTTTCAATGCATTTGAGACACTGGCCAACCAAGTACTATCCACATAAAAAAAAAAAAAAAACATGTCAGGAAACAAGGTCATAATTGCAAGACCTTGCTGAGTAGTAAAAAAATGGGGCCCCACATCCTGAAACTCAGGTGTTGTTAATTGTGGTCACCTAAAATTGAGCCAGAAAGCACCAGCGTATCAAAATGGTAGTGCAATTTAAAAAACCAAGCGCCTCTGCATCATAACACTTACAAGAAACGTTCTCTCTGAGGCTAACAAAATTCAAATAACTCTTTTCAACCAATGGCTGTTTTTCTTCTGTCTTCTCTGTCAGGTAATTTTTTTTAAGATTTGCAATACCACGATCAAACCCCTCGCAATGGTGCCGATAAACGGACGAAGACGCCCTTAGTGACGCATGGTGATGTTATTATTTTTTATACAGCTTGGGAAGATTTCAGGAATTCGGCATGTGTTCATAACGTTGGAGAGGCTTTTGAGGAATTCAGGCGGTCAGACATATTATGCGAATGACAATGGGAAACTCAGGTGTCTCTTAGCAGATATCGGAAGCTGAAAACCGAATTCAAATCAGACTTGTCCGTTGTGAGTGTGGTGCTGTTTGTGTCTAATGTGGCTATGCGTCAATACTTTAAATTGAGGGTTCAAAAAGTACTCATAAATAATCTTTGAATATGCGCGATATAATTTGACTAGCGAGGTGTACGTTACAATTTTGTGACGGTGTCACTTTGGTCAATTCTCAACACAATTGTCTAATTCTTACAGGGTGAACGTTTACGTTTACCGAATGGAAAATGCAATGGGAGTCTTAATTGCTGTCATAATTTCATGCCGAGAACGTGTGTTGACTCAGCAGGGTCAGTTGCGGCGAGGTCAAGCATGGTATGCATGGTACATGTACAAAAGATTTACTGCATTCGGTTGTGTGGTTACTGCCAAAACAGCAGGTCATTTAAACTTAGGTTCAGTCAGTCAGCCCTGGGCTGGATCGAGCGCTATAGCGAAAGTTTCTGGTTATTTGCATTAATAGAATGTACACTACACGGGCGCGAAGTACCGTAGGTCGGACTGCGTCGGGAATAGAGTCGAGTTACGCATGCCGTTTGTGAAAACTACATACAGCTTCTAGAGAGTAGATTTGTTTGTGTCTAAGAACAACTACGAACACAAACAATACAAAACAAGTATAATGAAGTATAGGAATTCTCAAGACAAGAATGGTTTTGAAAAGCCCGGAATATATTGATGGTTGATATTTTGCACGAAATAAGCCAAATAACAAGTAAACAATAGGATATGACACACTTTAAATCGGTAGTTATTAATTTAATATTCCAATATCAATTGAATTTTTCCTGTTTCTTTCATTTATGGAGCACGTTTTACAATATATAAAAAAAAAATCAACATAATTTGTTCTTGACCAATAACGTAAACAAGGTTGGAGACCAAAGCACTCGCCCACAAAATGTAAGAAAGAAGAAAGGAGTAAAGAGAGGAAAAAAGAACGAAAGAATGAATGAATAAAGAAAAAAGGTAAAACCGAAGACAGTTTATTCATAATGGGTTACTTTGATGCTTATGATGCAAAGTTTCGGAAACTACCCTTATTGTAGCTAGAAACGTATGAAGATGCCTGACCGAATGGCATTTGCGGGTTTTTTTTTTCTGTGTCGTATGAAAACACTTATAAAATAAATATCCCAAATCATTATTCGCCCTTCAAATGTTAATAGCATCTTGACTTCTTTCGGAGACTTACAATAATCCATTATTAATTCGTGTTTGAAATTAATATATCACCAGATAGGTAACTTATCTGTTAAAACAGTTCCAAATGGAGTACCCGATTTTAGATCGGATCAGACTAAGTTGCCTTTGTGTCTGTTTTGAATTATGATGACGCCATAAGTTTTGAGTTGAGAGCCATGATCAGAGAAATTGTATTATTGATGCAAAAATGAACTGGTAAAATTTTTCACTCACATTTTCATATGGTTTTTTTGGTTTAGAGATTATGAGTGTCTACCTCTAATGCACTGCAAGTGTTATTGAACAATGTAATTAACGTTAAAAGGACGTTATTAGCTCGTCAAACTCACAGACGTGCTTAGAATGTTTTTTTTTTTCAAAAGAAGCGATAAGTTTTCACTCATTCACATATATAACGCAGTACTTTTCTAAAAAGATTGTTTTAAGTGCAACGCAATATTTCACATATCAGGTGCACTTAAAAAAAATGTGATTAATTTTGAAATTATGCATTTTTAGGTTTTGCATAAAAAAAATCCCCATTGAAAAGGGTAAGATGAGGGGAGTCTTGGTATATAAAATTGTGAAACTTCTATCAGAGACATTTCTCTTGCAATAGAAGTGAGAAAGTTATTGAGTACTAATATATATGAAAATCACTAATGACACAATCTGTGTTTTGAAATCCTCATTATCAGTTGGAAAAATCCGGTGTAGAATAAGGGCGAAATACAGGGCCCTGTCAAAATTGATAAATGTCATAAGGTTTCGTCTATATATAAAAATGAAATACTCTAATCGAAATCGGCATCAGAGGAAGTATCTTTTAGGTATTTATATTTGTAGCAGATTACACTGCAAAAGCGGTTACAGCTGTTGCTGGTCATGCATCGTGTAATGTGGCTCTAAATCTGTAGTGCAACACACGCGAAAAATGTCAGCCCGTCAGCTTGTCAGTAACTGGACTGCCTATACCATCTTTTTCCAGGCACGTTTTAAATTAAATTACTAAAAGCAAAATTGTACAATGTATGCCACAATAAACAAGAGTAATTTAGAAAGAAACTATTTCATTTGAAAGGATCTAGATATAGTGCCAAATTATAAGTGGGGGACCGATCATGATCCGATTTTCCATATGATTCCTCCATCACAGGGAAGCATATTTCCAAAACATCTGATTAAAATTTTGAGTTAAATCGGTCCAGCCGTTTTGATAGTAAAAGCAAAAAAATACTTGAATGAAACCGAGGTAATAAGAAAAATTATAACTTTCTTCAGATATTAAAATTTCAATTTTGACATACCTTTACAATCGCAATCAGTGCAGATAAAAGAATAAAATAATGCACTACCTCATAATAGCATTTTGTAATAGTAAAATGGGAGTAACACACTTCCGAAGTAACCAACGAAGTAACGAAAGAAATATAAAGATTACTAAAACACAGCAATATCTAAAATAAAATAAAAAATCTGTCAGTAAGCTTAACATAGCGCAGAGATACAATGAATAGGTTTTTACAAGAAATAGGATATTCAAAGTGATCAAACAAAGAAATAACAAAAAATAACAAACAAAGAAACAACAAGCAAACAAATAAATAACCAGTGTTTGGAAAACGTTTCGCTGGTCGAAATTTTAAGAAATAACGAGATAATTGTCACTAAGTATTATTCATTTCCGATTGTTTTCATATGTTTTGCTAGTGAGTAGGAAAACATTTATCCAGTACGAAGACTTCGTTTGCATCACCTATTAAAACCATTGTCTGATCTAACTTGCACATCAAATATTAATATTTTATTTGGCATTTCAGATACTTCACAGACGATTTAAAGTTTTAATTTCTATCTTGAGAATATTTACACAAAACCTGTGGTTACGAATTGGTTGGTTTTCCATTTTAGAGATCATGGAAATTATGCAAATTGATATTAATTTGAGATCAACGAGCGCTACGCAGAACAGCGGGAGAACATACAGACTGTCCCCAAAAAAACTATACAATCAAAGATTAATTTTTTTGGCCAAAAATGTCAGTTCATCTGAACTTGAGTTTTACTGATTCTTTTAGGAGTGTTCCAGCTTTCATGAGATTTTTAGTTGGTGTAATTTGGGGGTCTGGTTCAGGAGTTATGGCTAATTATCTGAGACAGTTGAAAAACCTGTTGGGCCAGTTTCAGCTATCCTGATATCAACAAATTTGCCATTGAAAATCACCTTCAAGACATTCTTCATTGAAAATTAAAATAAAAAGTAGGTATAAAGTGCTGCTTCTTGTAATATAACATAATTTATAACTTTATAATGTCGCAATTGCTAATAAATACATGTAGCATTGGGAAGTTCAATTCCAAACAGTCTTGTTGTCTCAGCTTTACTCCAAGTTTCAGCAGAAAGTAGAACCATAAAACACCCTTGTTGAAAGTAAACTGAGACCTTTGAACACAATCATCCTTTCTTTCCTTCATTGCTCTTTGTTGAACACTGCTTTCTTCATCATATTCCTCCCTGGCATCTTGGAGGCAGTGCGGAATAGGGGAAGGGTAAATTGTCCCTCCACATTAGAGCGTTGTCCACACATTTGTCCCTCAACAGACTTGTAGACTGTTACATTAGTTTCAGCAGTCAAAGTCCCCCAAATTTCCATTTATTTCATTAGTCTTGTCCCCCACGGATGAGTCCTTGATTTCACCCACAACATAATAATTTCTGGTGCGTTCACTGAAAAATAATATATTGATTAGTTCAATGCATGATAATACATTCACTCTGATCTGTACAATATTCTTTTGTTTGAAAAGGGTTTAAAGCAATATTAGCACATTTTTTGAAGAGCGCCCCCAATTTTCAAAATTTGATATTTTTGCACAGTTACTTTGGTAATTGTCTAGGAAACTATACCTGCGAACGAGAATGCTAAAAAAATGCGTATTTATCACAAAATAAGCGATTTTGTAATTAGAATGGGATCCCAGATTGGACTTAACGGCAGAGCTGGAAATGCTACGTTTATGTCCGTCCATGATGAAATAGTGCCACCTCGAGAAAATAACCATCTCTTACTTGGCTTGCCTGAACTATTAAAACAACTAATGGATGAGCGTAGACATGTACATGGCGCTATTTCCCGGCTATTTCACATTGGAGGGCCGTTTCCAGCAGCCGTTGTATTATTATCGGGGATCCCCGATAATAATTAGTCTAGTACAAAATTCCTTCGTTTGTGACTCATAGACATTTTTCGAGCTTAACCATTCACAGGTATAGTTTACTAGCCAGTGAACAATGCAATCGTGTAAAAATCTCCAATTTTTTGAAAAATTGGGGCGCTCTTCAGAAAAATGTGCTAATATTGCTTTAATCCCACAATGACGCTACACGCCTTATACCTTTAGTTTCTTGAACCTTCAGATGAAACTGGTAAAGGTGCTATTGTATCCTTTGTGTTCAACTGACAATATCTCCGCTTAGGGTCCATCAAAATGGATGAAATAAAAGCGAGGACTTAGCTTAGGATCTTGTCTAACAAATAAAGTCAAAATATCTGGCAAAAACGCACAGTTTATATTTTTTATAATTTTTAGTTTGAGTGTATAGTTTTTATTGGGACAGTCTGTATTACTATATAAGCTAGTAAAATCTCAATTCCCTCGGCACAGTTCAGTAGATTTCATTCACCAATGTATTTAGAAAATACACTCCCTGGTTATTGAGTATGATATATGATACCCAGATCACACAAGGTCAGTTCAGGTCAAGCAGTAGACGTATTAACACACCTCAACTGGGTCCTTGGTGGATGAGCATATTGTTAACTCGTAGTGTATTGACTATAACCACAGTAAACGTCCTTTCATTCAGCATGTCTACAATGGGAACAACTACAGAATAGAATGATCAAGCAAGAGAAGCACACGTATATGAATGGGTACTGGAAGGTTATTTACCTTTTCAAAAACCATTCTGGTTTGGCAAAGTCTCTATATTTCCTTGGCTATTCCGCTAGATCACATGGGCATATAAGCGTCTTTATATCAAGTAAAACTTTGTTAAAAACACAACTTCAGCCGCTGATCGTATTTATTATAACAACCAGCAGATTGTTCTTTACTAATTGTGTAGTGCAGAGTCAAAAAATGCCTTCCTAGTGTTCCTAAGGAAAAGGTAAATCGCCCTTTGTGAAGTCAACCGTGCAAAATATACTTATATGTCCAAGATATAATTCCTTTCGAATGCCCTACCAGCAACTGCATTCATTTTTCAATTTAAAAAGCAAAATACGTCCATTTACATATTTGCACACGTTGACATCTCATATTGCGTAAGCGTTCGGTCGCCCCACCCCCCTCACAAAAAAAAAGAGGAACGTTAGATGTGTCGTTCTCTCTTAGTTTCACAAGATGGTATTGTGCCTCGTGATGATAACGACTTTCCCAATACTACGATTTGGGCATCATAATGGCACTACCGATCTTAAGACTACGCTTGAAGGGCTTAGATACGCGGTTTTTTTTTTGCTATTGAACCTCGCGTGTACGTTTCCGAATGATCCTTTCCTGCATCGTGCCTCCCCTTTTTTTTTCTTCCGAAAAGCTTGAATGTCGGTATCCTTACCGACCCATCTTCTTCATATGTGTGTTTATAATGCACGGATTACTTTCAATCATTCAACCAAAGCCAATTTAATACGTTGAGGTGCAGGTTGTCAGAGAAGGCGTTAAAGTCCGAGTTGGAGTAAATATTTAACTAACCTCATTTTTGACTTGAAGCTATCAAGTTTTCAATGTAGCGCTCGTGTAGCATATCGTGATATGAAACACGTGATGTCTGTATTTACCGGATGAAGAACTGGAAGCTCTTTAAACTTTTTCTATTGATATGTCACGAGGTAATAGTATTTGGTGACTGTCCTTATAGGTCCCAGAAATGCCAAATCGAAGTGATGTGTTGTGTCAAGTCTACAAGGTAGGATAGAAAAGCATTCAATATTTTGGGTTGGTGATGACATCATTAAGTGAAACTATTGATTTTCGAGAGTATAGACATCCAGGTGACTGGTGTAATCTATTCATGATACTGAACTGTTTCACTAATGATGTCACTGTAATTGTATCTTTTTTTCTTTATTGTCCTTGTTATTGGAATGGAATGTCCATGTAAAGATTTGGAGTAGGTTTATCATCTCTTTTTCCAGACTTTGAGCGAGTATTAACTACTGTGGATTCCTGTGGTCCCTTTAATCGCTTATTTTAAGAATTCGAAGAGATACACTGATAACAACAATTCCAAACATGAGACAGAACCTCAATATTACCTCATATTCTCTTGTTTTCCTTCCTGCCTCGCGTGAAAGAATGAATCGATTTTTTTTTAAAGGGGAGCATTAATTAATATGACAAGTTAGAGAATTTAATTTATTTTCGATAAGAGGTCACATGCTGTGCCTCTTGAAGGAATGTGTAATTATATCAGTGATTCTCTCAGTGGAAACTATTTAATTTAACGGGTCCCTTTAATAATGTCACGGGTAGTGTATTCTTTTTTTTTCGGCCCCTGTTTATTGGAATGGAATGTCCTGTAAAGTTTTGGAGGTAGGGTTATCATCTCATTTTTCCAGAACTTTGAGCGATTAACTACTGTGGGATTCTGTGTCTTGACAGCTTATTTTTAAAGAATTCGAAGCAATACCTGATAAAAGCATTCCCACAGGAGACAGAACATCAATATTACTCATATTCTTTTTTTCTCTCGTAGAAAAGAATGCATCGATTTTTTTTTAGGGGACATTAATTAATATGAAAGATTTAAGAGAATTTAATTTAATTTTATTGACGATAAGTTCAATGGCCTGTGCCCTTGAAGGAATGTGTACTTATTCAGTGATTCTCTCAGGAAACTGATTTAATGTAACGTGTCCCTTTTTCCTTTTACATAGACATTTTTAGTTTACAAAAAAACAAGCAAAATCCGACGAACCACCCAAAAACACATAAAACAAAACAAAGAACAAAACAAATGCTATAAAACAAAGACATTGCACCTAAAGTGGCACCTTAAAACCATTATATAGCATTTTAATGATGTTATATAAAAAACACAGTTATAAACTTATAATTCCAGCGCTCGAACGAAGCGGTGACATTCCGATTTCCTTTAAACCTGTAGAGCTTTCACATACTATTTCAATGTTTTATTATCTTGCTATTTTGCGACATAATACAATATATAATATTGGTGTGTGGATTTGTCACGTGTTTTGTTGCAATATTTGAATAGCCCAGGTGCAATGAAAAATGATGTAATGACGTCTCACCAAAGGAGACACACATGTGTATACGGTGGGTTCGATGGCTAACTGAAATCCCAATGTTACTTGTTACATGGGTTACAATGTACTCCGGACTCCGGAGAAAGAGATACATTTTGGGACAACGTTTATGGAAGGGGGGCTGCAACACCAGAAGCTTACTCCTTGTAAACTGAGGGATGTTTGTAATTATTCGATATCAGTAGAGAGAAAAGACATATTGTACATTGATATCAAGATTATTAGAATTTGGTGTTCAATTAGCATTTTTTAAGGTTTGACGTGTTGCACAATACGTTGATTACAGGAGGTTTAATCAATAATACGCTCTTATTCTAGATTGGTTAAATTTGACACAAAAGGTGTCAAATTGACACGGAAAATTAGTTCGCCGGGAAACCACAAATTATTGGTCAAAACGACACGGAAAGTTTCAGAAATCACTCAAAATCCGAATCAAAATAAAAAATGTTGTGTTAAAAATGAATCGGAATAAACAACCATCAGTATCAAACTGAATAATTTCCGTGTCAAATTGAATAGATTTTTATGCCAAATGTTAACACATTTGGGAGGTTCAAAATCAATCGGTAAATTTGACACCAAAAAGAAAATAGACACAATGCAAAGGACATCGCCGGATAAGGAATGAAGGACGCCCTCTATAGTTTTCATGAGAATGAATGAACTTGAAACATTTTGCATAATAAAACGACATGCTCAAAGTTTACCTTTTGCTGGTTTTCAAAAAGTCCCACTTTACATAAATTCCCCACAAGTCGGTTTTATGTAAAGTTATAATACAGGCTTCAATGGGTAATTGGAATTTCCATATTTGAACTCTTTCCACCCCAAGAACCACAATGCCGCGTTGCAAGGATGTACGCTATATTATTTAGCAACATATATGTGAGTGGCGTTCTGGTTCTTGGGGTGGAAAGACCTCATTTGTGCATTTTTGTTTTCTGGGGGGCTGGAACACTAAATGGAATTGCCAAAAACAACGACGAACTTTTTACATACAAACCATACCACATCACTTTGTGGTAAGGCATGCTAATCTACCAAGGGCTATGTTCAGTAGCCTTGGATGAGCACATGTTAACAACAGCTGACCATGCATGTCCTGGGTATCATACTGAAAATACAGGGGAGTATTTGCTCAAACATGGTGAATGAAGTTATTGAACTGCGCCATGGAATTGTAATTTTATTAGTCGCATAGTGTAGTTAACTCTCATGATGGCCTATTAATAGCCGGGTCATGGGCCTTGTGTTGTATTCCAGGTCCGCTTGGTGTGAAGACGTTATATAATCCAAATCTTTAGCAGCATAACGTATTGGTTTATTTGGGTATTGTTATAAAGGCCTGCCGCATGTAGCCTCTTTATAGCAATGAGGGGCAAAAGGTCTATCCATCAGTGCGTCACTTACAAGGCAGAGCTCCTGCAAGGGCAGCTATGCACTTCTTCCTGTTTCTTCAATATAATTAATAATGGTCATGAATGGGGGCATGCTCTAAGCTTTGGTGCTTTTTCTCATAGAGCAATGCCCCTGAAGTTTCTCAGACTGTTCTCATTTTTTCTTGATACAAGTGTATTTTGGGGATAAAAAACACCTTGCGTACATGATAAGTAGCTGTTCAAACACCAACTCAAAATGATGGTGAAATATAACTAATGATGATTATAGAGGTAGAAGGCCTCCTTCTCCCTTATCCGGCGATGTCCTTTGGGAAGTGTGTTCATTTTTAAGTCTTAACTAGAGAATGCAAAACAGTGGAATGGAACACAGTAATATGTATGTGCATAAAACATGAGAATGCGCTGCAATTGCTTACACTAAACAACCTGCCATAAAGTTTTTTCCTGTCAAACATATTGATCCGTGGTGTTCGCGATCTTAGATCACATATCATTATCCGTCTTGAGTCTGGTGGCCAATCACGATCGCAAGAATTGCGATTCACTTGACAGACCAATCACATCGCTTGGGCGTTTAATTGATTTCGAAAGTTGGTTAAAGATTTCTGATTTATTTTCCGGTTCGGAAAAAGAAGTTTCATCACAATTTCCACCACCTCATAACGACCAATAAATTGTCACTCTGACACAAAAAAGTGTCAAAAAATCAATACACAGAAAATTTGACAAATTTCAATTAAGAGGTGTAGCGATCAAGACGAATCTAATAAGTTGCGGTTTTTCTTAAGCAATTCCATTTAACCAACTCATAAGTTAATGTTGAATTGATACTAAAAAAAAATACTTACAATACAGAACGGCTATAACGTCCTACACCCACCGGTCACGTTCTTTCACTCGGCATTTCGACTTGTGTAACAACTATATATATATATATATAGTATATAATATATATATTTATAATATATATATATATCTATCTATATATATATATATATATATATTATATAGCTACATTCTCAATCAAGAGACATCACGCGTTAACACTTAAAAGTGCCACAAGCTAAAAAAACATAAAAATCCGTTAGTTGCCCAAATGGGGGGGGGGGGACCCACCCGATAGCCAACTTTCCCATGGGCGTTTGATCGTCCGATACCTAAAAACAAGTTTCAATGGGGGTACGTAAGAACCACACAATAAGCCACAATAAAAAATGAAAATCCGAAAACTTTGACCTATGCAACCTATGGCCAATTGAAATTGTCACTCTATCGAAAAAAAAAAAAGGTTCGCCACATTTCATCATCAGCAACTCCAATATATAGGTTTGAAACAAACAAAAAATAATGATATCTACTCTAGAATAGCCAATTAAATAATCATTGCAAAATACAGCAAAATTTATACCATCTTGTATTTTCTTTCCCTTTGGAAACCTCAAATTCACCTTGGTCTTTTCCATAGAATTAAAATTTAAGAGCACGGTCATGACAAAATAAAAATTGATGCAATTCAGCATATAAAGGGTTATTTGATTTAAGTATTACTAATTACTAATTAATTGCCTTCCTAAGGTTATAATGTTTATCCGAAGCAAATAAATCTAGGATGTAATTTACGTATGATTTAATCATAGTTATGCTATACTACATTGTTCCTTTAATCCCTATCACGCAGTGTTTTGATACGATTCGACAGCTAAGACAACATCTGTTTGGGAAAAGGGTTTATCTGTTATCAATTCTCAAATACATTCAGGAGATTTGACACAGAATGGATTCAGCTGAGGCCTTTGTAGCCGTCAGCGTTGATGATAGGACACGAAATCCTAGATTTTGTTGTGAAGTACCTTAACGTTGCCGTTAAATAGAATGCTTAAAGGGAAAGTTCTTTTGTATCAACAGTTACTTTTCACATGATAGGTCAGAAATCACAAACGGAGGATGTTATCATTTGCGCTACTGAATCCAAGCTCATACGATAATAAATTAAACCCATCGTTGTACAAGAAGAAAAGTTTTGGACAGCGTCGATTAGTTGGAGAGAGGGAGGCAGAATGTGTGGCCCGATTTACCTGGTTCATGAACGAAAACTAAGATAATTCATGTTCACAGAGAGTGCAAAGACTTGTGTGTTCCTTCGTATTCAACACACGGGCGCTCCCAAAAAACGCCTATGTTCTCCGTCGCTTACTTCCCCGTCTCTCTCTCTCCCTACCCACTTTTCCCCTCCTCTTTTGATTTCCCACACCCCCCTCCAGTAACATTCACTCACCTATTACATTGAATATCTTTGATCATACGATTAGTAAGAATGTTTTGAGAGTTAATGTAGCTTTAAAGCGGTTACGTTGACTTGAATGCTTCAAAGCCTAGAATAGATTGATTTTTTTTTTTTTCTCTGCTATGGATTACATGTTCCAATAGATTTAGCGCGGAATTTATTTTAATTTCCCCCCTACAAAACATCCCTTTCATTCAATGCTAATACTTCGGACAAGTAAATAGAGGTGCCACGATGGGTTGAATATACTATAGATTCCAGTTGATAGTGTGAAGTAGCCCTCTATGCTGTCGGTGGAGGTATGAATGAGGGGATTAGTATACAAAAACTTTAGTCCGTATGATGTGCGCTTATAGCATTATAGACACCTTGAGCAGGTGGGCCTCAAAGTACCCATCAACCAGTCAAAGCATTAAACCTAGAGGTTCAAGACAAGGCAAAATAAATCACAAGCATCGTTTCAGTGAACGACATCAATTGGGAAGTCTACTATAAAGGGGGTGAAGCCCAGTCAAAACCAGTCGTCCGTGCTGGGCGCTGACATTTTGAATATTGCACGGAATAATTATTAGTTGGGGCTGGAATACACACAATAATGTTCATTCGATACAAACAATCCGCCAGAATATCAGTTTGTGGATGTTGGGTGCTATGGGTGTTGTTGGGTGCTATTGGGGTTAATTTTTTGTCCTACCCCTTGGCCACACAACGAATGAAAGACACGTCAGTAGTCTGATTTAAATACGCCCTCAATGAATACATCTTGTCACCTAAGCGCGCATTGCATTATGGAAACAAAGAGTATCTGAGCCCAATGATCCAGGTGCATCTATTATTACACATGGCCCACCTATAACACAGACAGCTATTTGTATCACGACGAGTAGTGTATAGGCAAAGCCGGCACCACAGTATTGTGAAGAAGAAGCCGAGGCAGCCTTGCTTTCTATTTGTTGGTACTATATGTTTCTTGTGGTCGGCAAAAGCATGCGAGACGATGAATTTCTTAAGATTACGTAAGACTGCTACCTACTCCTATCTATATAGAACCTCTTTGATTGAAACAATGTCAGTTGGTGAATCCAAATTACACAATGGTGCTTTACATATCTTCCCAGATAACAACTAAAAAAAAGCGACATGTTTATGGATCTCCTGGGCTATGTTAGTCAAAACAGGTTGCGCAAGCTCCAACACTAGCCACTTCTCCAACAGTACAGTAAAATTAAAATGCAATGGGACCAAAATTCGATCAATTTCGAATCATTCTTGTTAGTGAAATAATTTAGAAAGAGTTTTTTTGTTTTCATATTAACATTTTTAAAAAAAATTTACTTAAAATTCAATTAGGTTTTGCCCATTATATTCAATAGCAAACATTTATTTTGTTTTAATCCGTGTCATTCATGGTTTTAACTATTCATTCATTCTGAGAGGGACGCTTTATCCGGGAAAATCAATAGGAGTTTTAAGTGGGGGGATTGGGACGAACATTTTTTGACATCGCCTCACCTAGAAGATTGTCGTTCATTTCATTGAATCTGTTCTTTAAGGTAAGGGGGGGGGGGGGGATTTTTACTTTTTTTATTTTTTTAACATTTTTCGATTGGCAATTTTCTTGACTTTACCAAGGGTACATATGCATGTTGTATCATCATATGTACCCATGTTTGAAAAAAAAAATTTTTTTCAAAAATGGGAGTATTTTGAGTCTTGTTGCCAGGGGTAACTGAACAGGGCCCCTGATTGGCTAAACACGGTAACAAACGTAACTGCTTACCAGTAACTTGCATTTACACCCTACTTGGGTACAAGGTGCATGGGTACTCGCAGAAACCATGAAGTCGGATTTTTGATATGTTGCCATGGCAACCAGGAACTGACCAATCAGGAAACTTATGTCATATTCAAATCAAATTGAAGCCCTAATTAAAAATCCGGCTCCATGGCTTTCACAGCCCTTTGAGCTGAATATGACTTTTTGTTTTGGAGTTACGGTCGTTCCGTGTCATCATAAAACCCGATTTTCCCATTTTAGATATTGAGCGAAACGTAATGGAAAATAATAAAAATTTGCAAAAAAAATATTAATTTGGCCCAAAACTTGGAATAACTATACATTTTACACATTTTGAGTGCATTTTTGGGCACGAAGGGGGTGACTAATGGGTTAAAATAATTTTTAAAAAGAAATCGTCTTTTATCACTGGGATGATATAAAAAGAAATCATGAGAAATGCTGTCGAGCTAAATTTGAGTTGGTTTTGATGTATAATGAATTTAATTTAAAAAGTTTTAATAAATTCATTTTGAAAAAAGCTTGTAATATGTCATAATCTTAAACAATTATTTTGCTTAAAATCACAGGGTGAGCAGTTTTGGTTACATATACAAATGTATACAAAAAAAAAAAAAAATGCTCAATGTGTGAACTTTGCTGCTTAAATCGACATAAAATTGGAAAGGAATGTCCATTTACCTAAAACAAAAACAAATGACAAGCTGAAAAATTTGCACTTTCCTGTCCATGCTATAAGGCCCTTCCAATGGATAATTTAGGTTTTCCTGTTTGCGTTAAAAATATTGGGGGGGCGGTCACTTTTCATTATTCCATTAATTTTTTTCATAGTTCAAAACACCGATAACAATTTCCACTTCCAATTCATAGCACCTAGATTTTCAACACACACGATACAAAAACTACCTACCTAGCAATTAGGCTACCACTCACTCAATCTCTTTTTTCTTGTTTTATAAAGCATATAACCATTGATAAAGTTTGATTTGAGTGGAATAAGTAATTGAAAGGCGTAAAGGGTTGTAAATTATTAACTCCATGTGTCAGCATATAGCAGATGCTTTCTGAATGCAATTTTCATCCGGTCGACTGAAGTTTTCTTCATCACAAGTGCATATTTACTGGGAAAGGTCATCACCAATGAAATCGACATACTCAATCATGTCTCTGCTTCACGTTAAGTTTTTATCTCAATGTTCCTCTTACCACTTTTTAACAATAAATAAAAAAAAATATTTGAAAACTACACCACAGACAAAGTAACGTCATTGGTTTCCTGATCCAGCGTTAGAAATAAGAAAATAATGTGGTATCCGCCGGATTACCTTGGTAGAATTTTGGTATCTGCCACAAATTGTAGTCATCTGTCTTTTTATTGTTTCAGTTATCGACCCTTGACATTTTAATGAATACAATAAACGACTTCCTACGGCCAGAGAGAAATAAAATGAACCTTTCTGGGAACTAAAGGTCGCATGTTTAAACATTGTGTAAAATGGGCACCCATCATGAGCACAAATCCCTACTGAGAGTGCCATCAACCATTGAAACACAAAAGCAGCCAAGACAACCGGAACCCCTCCAAAAACCGTCCAAAACCCGTCCAAAACCATCAAAGTGTCCACTTTTGAACAATCATTATTTTGACCATTTTGGGTGAAAGGGCAATTTGTTGCTATTTTGGTTTTGTGTCGATACACTAGGAGCCAACAACACCAGAAACATCAAGAAAAATTCTGGGACCATCCAAAGTGGACAACTTTTCTTTTTTAAAAAAATAATTATTTTGACCAGTTTGAAACGCAACACTGTTCATCAACAATTGGCACACCAAGGAGCTAAAAACACTGTGAACCATTAAGGAACCATCCAAATGTGTAATTTTTAATTTAAGAAATCATAATTTTGAACAATTAGGACAGAATGGGGGCTAATTTGAGTTTCAGGCACTTGCTCAACAACCATTGATTCACAAAGGAGCCAAAGCAACCATGAACCATCAGTAACCATCTGAGACCATCCAAGTGTCCACTTTCTTTAAACAGCATTATTTTTACTATTTTGAACGCAAAACCACTGAATTGGTTTCTTCCAGGCATTCTCACAACCATGAAACACAAGGACCCCTAACACCTGGGAACCAGTCAAAACATCGAGAACCATCCAAAAAGTCTCCACTTTTCTTGAAAAATCACTATTTTGACCAGCTTGAAAGCCAAAATACGCCATTTGTGTTCACACAATTTGCTCAACCACCATTGATACACAAACGGACAGACACCTGGGACATCATCCAGCACAATCTGGGAACCAACCCAAAGTGTTTACTTTTATTTCAATAATTTTGAGCATTGGACCAACAGCCAATTTTGGGGTTCCGGCATACTTAATAGCCATGGTAAAACAAAGGAAACCGAAAACCCCTGGAACCGCATGAAACCATCGGGGAACCATCCGAAAGTGTCCACCTTTTCTTTAACCATTATTATTTTGAATCATTTTAAACCAAATAGCTGATTTTTGTCTGCGAGCATCGGGGTCAACAACCCATTGATCAACCAAATGATCCAAAAACACAGAGAACCATCGACAGTAACCATCTGGGACCATCCAAGGTCCACTTTTGTGTAAAAATTGTTATTTTGAAAGTTGTTATTTTGCCTCCCAAAAGAGCTGATTTTGGTTGCAGGAAATGCTCATTAACTATTGAAACACAAAGTAACCAAAACACCGGGAACCATCCAGAAATCACCAAAATACCCCCCTCCCCTCACCCCACCCATCTCTCCATTTTTCCCGAACTCTCTCAACCATGCATCCCCGATCTTTGAAAATATACATGTTTGAAACTTGATCAGCAATTTATATTATGTACCTTAATGTTACAACAATGGCTCCTAATTGACTTGCACTGCTTTGTTGTTTACCGCCTGACTCTCCAAACTTCCGACTTTTAATAAAATGTCGGGTGAAAAGTGCTGTCGGAAAAGCATTTTTTGAAAGCAAATTTCTGAATGAAACTTGCTTATAGTAAGGTATTTGTGTAAGAAAAATCTCAGAATACTTGGAAAAAATCTTGACTCTTAAGGAAAACACAAATAATGAATTCATGAAAAATAATGAATTATTTTGGGATTCTTGGCATTTACGGGCGGGCGGCAACATGAAACTAAAAATTCATTGTGAAGAGCCTAATCTCAATTATGCTAGTAGACTCCTTTTCTTCAATTTGAAAATATAGACCCCCTCCTTAATGTGAACTAGTGATCTATGTACAGTAAAGAAACATGTATTGTATGGCGCGTACGCCTTAACTAAGAGAGCATGACTTATTTATTTAAAAAAAATAGCATTTTGGTGGAAAGGTATAAGGTATCATGGCCCCTCCATATCCAGATGTACAACAAACTTTTGCAGTCGAAATTTACTTGCAGACCCATTCTCCAGTTGAGGTTCAGAGACAGTTTGCCTTGCAGTTCCCGCAAGCAAACCGTACACCTTGCAAACAGGTTATGTAATAATACCTTCAGATTTGTTATTTTATTAATTATTGAGTTTGTGCAGACCATGCTAATCTGTTTTTGAAACTCGCGGACTTAAATCTCATTTACATTTCAATGACCCAGTCATCTCCCAGGCACTCACACATATTCAAAGCATTCATCATTCCGTGGACAGCTTGATAAATGGGTTCTTTCGGCAGAACAGGCATAGGAATGGTTAGGAATGAATAATTTCGGTGATTCTTTTTTTCTTAGGAGTGGAAGAACATGCTTGTTTCGAATATGTTAAACTTTTTTTTTTTTTTTCAAGCTCAATTATTGTTTTGATAAAAAATAATCAATCACGGTCCTATTCTTTTTGACTCACACTGTAATGTTTGTGTCAATAAAATGTCAGCCATCTTGGAAAATATCGGCACATGGAACATTTTATAGTTTGGGGATTATTGTTTTGAACTCCTTACACCAAAATTGTTTTCTTAGGTGTTTTTGGCTTTAAGATGGCTTCCATTTTGGAAAATGGCGTCGTATGCAAATTGCCACCACTTTTAATCTTGTCATCACCCGTTTTCATGAACTCCACATCCCTACGGTCAATTTTAGCTATGATGACAAATGTTATTATTCCGGCCACAGTACCGCTCTCCTAAACTGGTTGGTGCTGCAGCACTACAAGGAGGTAACATGTTTACTCCTTTATTATATCATAAGACATTATTGCTTTAGCGCATTGCAGCTTATGTCTCACCGCCCAGCTTCAATGGAAGTGACAAATAGTATAAACG
>JAMKCH010022798.1:0-20630 GCA_023653785.1 Ophioderma brevispina
AAAAAAGGGGGAAATTGTTTTTAAAAAACTTAATTTTTGCGTTTGTGTATTTTTTTCTGAGACAAATTTTGTTCTATTCCATCCGATAGCATCGGGTAAATAGTCCTGTACATCTTTTTCATCGAATTTCGGTTTGGTTACCCATGCTCGTTCCAGGGATTCTGAAAGTCCCGGCACCCAGAGAACGGGACGAAGTTTTAGTGAAAATATATCCTATAACGGGACCAAGTTTTAGTGAAAATATACCCATAACGGACCAGGTTTGGTGTTGTGTGTGAAATTATACTAGTTTTCAGTTCAAATTATATTACACATTCAGGGTTATTTGCAGATATGTTAGTTCATTTTTCCTATTTGTTATCATGGAACCAGCACAATCAAACTGACCTGGGATCCTATAGCGGGATGTTTAGAACTTGGTTATTGTGAATTTGATACCCCAAGCGGTAGTCCCGCATTTGGCAGAGCTAGTCCCTCCTTTTTTTGGAACGGCAGGGGTAGGCTTATACCCGACCAAAATCAAAGTAATTTCGTTACACTTATTCAGCGATTTCAACAATGTCATCACCGCGTATTAGAATTAGTAATGTATCATTGTATGGCCAGGACAATGTTTTCAATGTTCTGAAAATGTAAAAAGATAAGGCCTAAGATGAGTTGATCTTTGGTTAAAGGGTTGAATGGATAATGTCTGTAAAGTTGGAATCTAGTGCCGTGGCGTAACAGGCGGGGGCAGGTTGCCCACCCCCCCACCCCCCCCGACGACTTTGGTCGGGGAAAAAAATTTGCAAAAATCATGCTAAATCAGCCGTTTTTTAGCACTATGACCGGGAAAAATTGGCCTTTGACCACCCTAGAGGGAAAATTCACAAGACTGGGAATTTGCCCCCTCAGAGTGGGTAGGCCCGATACGCCACTGCTCTCAGGGGGGTTAGTTGAGGATCACTTTTAAGGGAAAAAGAACATGTTATCCAATAGAAAGGCCACAGTGGCGGGTTAAAAGGACAGTGTTCAACCCTGGTGTCCGCGTATCTATTTGGTTGTAACTTTGCTAATATTCGTATTATCGTATGTAAAATTTAAGTACATTTCTAGAAGGGAAAAAATTGGATGATGAACCGATGGTGGCATCACAGATTAATGTAAAACTTTTCGTATTTTGAGAGGAAGGAAAAATACTAAAAAAACATGATTGCCCCAAATTCTTCAGACAGCATAACAAAAACAAATTGAATTTGCATGATTTCTATGTTATTTGTTGAAGAAACAAGACAAATTTGTTAGGGACGGTTTTTTCATTTTTTAAAAGACAGCTTATACTTTTCGAAATAAGGAAATGTCAAAAAAGTGTGCTATTACTTTTATTTCCACAATTTGAGTAGGGGAGAGAGTCGGGTAATCCCGAACGAGGGGTAATCCCGGATTAGCACCGATTTCGCTTTATATTGTTGTTGAGCGTTATTCAGTGAGGGAGTTTTGTTGTTCGGTGTTAACTTAGTATAGGCTGGATTGCTTGTTAAGCTGCCTTTGGATTGTTTTGTTGTTAATTTGCAAAAGGTTTCTAAAGTGACCAATATGGAAATCGCGCACATTCTCGCGAGAATTACAAAAAAAAAAACACTTTTGGTCTGAAATTGAATATTCGGAACATATATTTATGGATGAAATAGTCTTTATCTACAGAAGAGAAAGAAAGGGGGGTAATATTTTTTTAAACGAGGGTTCCGTCACAATTAAAAACACGTATAACAGGGGGCACGTCCATGACGATGTGTATGAAAGTAACGAATTACAAACTTTACCTTGTTTGGGGTATCCCGACGGTTGTCGGGTTACCGATTCCTTCCATGGCAACCAATATAGGTGTGTCCATTCATATGCTTAATTTTAAACTCTCATCTTTTCAATATAACAATATTATCATAACTTACTGTTGCCAGTAACAAATTGCTATTTTTGTCCAAAAGGGCTGCCATTGAAAAACCACGTTCGGGATTATCCGTGAGGTGTCGGGTACTCCCGACGACGCCATTGTTTTTGTTTTGCTCCTAACTTCTTTTCTAACAGGTTTGAGTTAAGAAAAACATGTGTATAGTTAGAGTTTTGCTTACACTTTTATTGATATGATTATCTTTACCAACCCTTGTTTTACCATGGACTTATCGGCTTCAATCGAATGGTGGTCGGCATTACCCGACTTACCCCCTATCTTGAAAATGTCTTTAGAGTTAGAAATCGAAAAATGAAAAATTGAGAAAACCGTTCCTAAGAGACGATTGCTATGTTTAAACCTTACCTTTTACTCTGTATTTTTGGAGTTATCTTGTCAGAAAATTTGCCGAATTTTGCGAAATTGAACATTGAGAATCTGTGTTTTAGTAAAAAAGTGCTTTTTCACGCCATTTCAAGCCTGTCCGCTTCTGAAATAACTTTACTTGACCTGTCAAAAATTGAGTAGGCCTATGTTTGTGCAAGTGGATGAAATACATCTTTATGCCTATTGAATCAAACATCTTTTCGTCTCCAACTCTAGAAATCATAAGAAATTGAAATGTCATCTGGTTCTTAACTTAAGCGCTTTGTTTACATTTTCAATATTATTTTCGTTTTTCCAAGATTCGCACGCGTAAAAGTACATTAAGACACGCGCACGTTTCATTACGGCACAAAAATTCACGCTTGCGACGCGCGCTAAACGCCTTGCTTCCTGCCGGGCGTGAAATGTGCTTCGAAATTCCCGCCGTTAATTAGACATGTGGTTTTTTTTGTGACTCTATAATAGCTGTTTTAAAGCGCAAAAAGACATCTCGGATTGTATGCTAGTGGATAACCTTTGTTTGTAACGATAGAACCCATGTTGAATGTTAAAACTGGTGCCACCATCAGAACTTCGTGTAAAAACAAAAGCCCTAGGGTGCCACGGCCTTAATACAGGGCCCCCTAACATATTTCTTCTCAGGGCCCTCAGACCATACCCAGTCGCACTAAGATGTCGACATTACGTCGCTTTTGCGTACGCTAAGATAATGGTGGCATTCTTAGCACAAAAAAGTCCCGCTCTATAGGTCTCTCTGTGTGCTCTAGGTGCTCTCGGGGTGCGATCTGGTTTTGACACAAGATCTTGTTTATAACGGAATAAACTGCATCATATTATTGACGTTTATTCCGTAAAAGAGTAGAAAATAGAGTAGAAAAGAGGATTTTTTCTATTTTTACGTCCGCATGAACCCACGCTCACCCTGACATCCCGAGCGCACCTAGATCGTCTTTTTTGTGCTAACCTACACATAAAGGGGCCCCCCACCTTAAGCTGCGACAGGGCCCTTTCTTAATCCAGCACCCTGCAAGTGGTGAAAACATCAGGGATTCTTTTGTTTAAATCTTTTTTTAAATATTTTCTCGAGTTTGAAAGCAAAGTCCGTCTAAGAATTTCCAGTAACGATATAGCAAGCTGTAACCCTGGAATTCACATCTCAATTGGGTGTTAGATTTATCTGAAACCGTCCGATGGCAACTCATAGATATCACGAATCAAACCCAAGCTTAGCCATTTGAATATACCTTTCACATGCTCGTTAATTTTTTAATTTATTTTTTTACGCATTCTAATAATAATTTAACGACAAGGTAGCCTATTAAATAAAAGTAGAATTGGGTTTAAAATGTATTCAAACTGCAAGAAGTCAGATTATCGATGATTTACGACGAATTCAGCATCATAGCTTGCTTTCTCTCACTGAAAATGCTGCAGTTACTAACACTATCCAATCCACAAACTTAACTTTCACCAAGAAATTTTTGTTTGAAATGTCCCAGACAAAATGGAAACAACTATTTTATACTGCACCTTCGATGGTCACTATTACGATCCGACCATCAAAGGTATATTCATAGGCCAACCTGCCTGATCAGGATTCTGTGAACGTAATGTGCATATTCCGGACGCTGTATACTCGTCGTCGTCATTTCGGGATTTGAAAGTGAAGTGGGGAATACCTGCATAGATGTCAAATGAATTCCAATATCTTGGCTATCAATAATTTCTATGTATGGTTTCAATAAATGTTTTGTGGAATTTCCGTCATCATCGGGAGAATCTTTTTACATTGATCAGAAATGATACAATGTCAAGTATTCATAAAGCGCACGTAAGTGGCAACTTTTGTTAAGAGATTCTCTTAAAGACGGTCAATTTTAATGGGGTTTGCAAATCAATTTAATGATTCTTTCTTAACCCTCGTCTTAACCAAGGGGGGGGGGGGTAGGATTTAACACCCCATGAACTTTCCTCCGGTGTACTAATAAAAAATGCCCAACTTCACATAACAGGTAATCATTCTCTCATCCTTTTCTGGTCTTTTAGCGAAAATGTGAAGGTATAGCACCTCACCGGGGTTTAGGGTATGCCGTCAAAGTGGGGGGGGGGGGGGTTGGGGGGGTTTGCCCCCCAGGATATTTTTCTGGTGCATTTTTTGGAATATTATCACACTTGGGTCTATTTTGCCATCATTTTTATTGCTTGAACAACACACACGCATACAACATCAGATATTCCTGCTTTTTTAGCGCAAAAATGATTTTCGCCTACTAGTATTTTCTGCTAGTATTTTCTGCAGTGGCACAGCCATTTCGCCGACTCGTGACTTGATGAAGTCATTGTGACGTCATGCTAGGTATGTGGTACTTATTTTGGTATCAATGAGCAATGGAAAGAGGAGGACCAATCATATAAGCATCGGGTGCTCTTTATAACAAATTCTCGGGAGGGGTTGGTACCCCCCCCCCCCCCTCCCCTTGGTAACCGTGTTACAAAAAAGGCTTGGTAAGACATGTTAACCTTTCCAGGCTTTAATGGCGACTCTTAAGGGACATGAATAGGTCCCTACAGATTGCCCTTAAATGACCACTTTTCTAATGCTTAATCCGGTGATCTTTTTTAATTGCCTAAAACCTTTAAATAATATGATCGCATAAGGATCTCATTTGATGAAAAATAATGTTCACGCCATGAACACAGATATTAGTAATCAAAGTAGATATCCAACGGACATTTTTAATTGTACAGCTCGCTGGTTAAGATATCATCGCACTTGCGCACTTGATTCACTATATTGAGTGGATCTCCCAGGCAGGCGCCGGACTTTCCAAACTAACGGCACGACAAAATTCCCGTTGTCGTTGATAGTGGTCAGGGCCCTCGAATATATATAAAAGCTCCTTAGACCTTCATAAACATCTTCAGGTAGGGTTTGTTGTGTGTTCTGAAATTTTAGATCCGACAAAGATCCGACACGATGCTTTTTTCGCTTTACCAAATGGCGCCCCAAATAGCGTTTTTCCCTGTATACTTGCTTGCTATGCTGAGAGTGACCATTAATTTTAACCAAAGTGGTAAAGTTTGAGACTTTGCTAAGATCGTACATTTTTGCTCGTGTTTAGAACTTTGACTTTTGGGGTCGCGAATGTTCCACCTCCCCATCCCTTTCGTTTTTGTTTTGACTGACATGTGCCAAAATCACTGAGTTACATATATGCAAATCCCCAAGGACAAAGTTCAGTTTGTTTTGTACTTGTACATAATTGACATGAACTGACCTTGTGGGGATTTGTATGCATAATTCATATCCCCAAAACCAGGGGTTGTCTTTTTCTAAATACACTGGTGAATGGAAAATACTGAACTGTGGCCAAGGGAATGAGATTTTACTACCAGCTTCAGTGAATACCGTGTAATTTCCTAATCATGCACTGCAAAAAACTGGGGTGTTAAGCATTTAAACACCAAGTCGGTGTCAAGCTTGTTGGTGGTTTTAGTTTCTGGTTTGAACTTCAGGATTTAACACCACTCGTGTTGCTGTGCATAATTTAATTATGCATGTTTGTGTCTGTTTTTTATGATTTGTTAGAGACAACAGTTACAATAGAAGCAAAAATCTAAACACAAAAATATCACGCCAGTAAAATATTCACACAATTACAAATATAAATGTTCACCAAAATTGGTTTAATTAACATCAGAGGGGTGGTTCCATATTGACTCCAGGAGAGTGTTAAATTACATGATTAGTGTACCATTTGGCACCCGAAGTGTTAAAAAATAATTTAACCCCTGACTTGCGTGTAAACTTTACACCAAGCAGTATCATCACCACTCAAAATTTGTCTTAATATAAATTACTGGGGGTATTACACCGAAATGGTTTAAATATAACACCAGTGGATGCCTATTCCCTATTGATTTCAGAGTATTAAAAGTAACACCCATGGTGTTAAAGTTCGCACTCCATTTTTTGCAGTGTGTACAAACAATACGAGGCCTTAAAGCAATAATGCACTTTTTTTGAATAGGCGTTTCGGTTCACTTTTACGCAAAAAGTCCACTTTTTCGAAGTATCGCCCCCCCCCACCAACACCACCAAATAAATCGCCCTGACTGTCATCAACCTAAAAAGAAGCAATAATATAAAAGTACATATACTGCAAAAGAAATTTTTACTTGCATATATACAATGTGATTACAGAGTGCTTGCAAATTATTGTTTTGCCGTTAATTTTTTTTGTGATTAACACTTAACTGCATAAGGGGTTTGCACTTCCGTTAGTGCATAAGGGGGTGGGCTCCTAGGGACCCATTCATTATATAACCACTTTCCCAAACGAAATTTTTAGATGAAATCCACCACATGTTAGAAGGATTCAAAGACATCAACAATTAAGAAATAAAAACTGAAAAACATTGTTCAGTAAGAAAATTAGGGGCAAAACATTGATTTTAATTTTGCGTCAAAATGTGTGAAAAAGACACTAATTCGTTTCTGCATTTTCTACGGCACTGATTCACCTAGACTTTTGCTGATTGCTTTAATTGGTGAAGGATGAACTATATTTAACATATTAAGCACAAATAGAAATGTCTTGTGCCATTTTATATTTTTAGGTTAACTTGTATAATTTACCATAGGTTCCTACAGTAAACCGCTATGACACCATTGGCCTACTATACTTTCCAAGAATTTTGATTAATTATTTACTTTGTTTATGTCACTAGGTGTATTCATTATGAAAATCAGAATCACAGTAACTCCATTAAGATTTTTAATTTTTGGGCACTTCCGATAGTGCATAAGGGGGGTCCTAGGGACCCATGCTAATTAACGCAAAAACGACGCGATGGATTTGATTTTTTTTACCAATGCAAGCGCAACTAAAAGTTAGACAAATACAAAAAATATAAACCAAACATATTGCAGCGTTAAAAACGCCGGCCGAAAAACAAAAAATGGGTCCCTAGGAACCCCCCCCCCCCCCTTATGCAGTTAAGTGTTAATCATTTGTTGTTTTTGTTTTTCTCAGTAAGATATTCGTTCGTTATTGATAAACCATGAACTTCGGTCGCTAAAATTTAGTTTTCTCAGGCATGAGTTGTGATTATTTAGAGTTCACATAGGGACCAAAATACAAAGTTAAATATTAATTTCTTAGGATTGTATCAATATTGATCCGGCAGTACATAGTAATACTGTTTGCTGATTTAGAGTAAAGATGTTGGCTACCAGGTATCAACCCAAAGTAAGGGCTGAATAGCTCAGTCCATTTACAACTCCAGGATAACATGCATGTTTGAAATATAAATTTAGAAATTATACATACAACACTAGCTTTCAGAAATTATACATAATACGCTTTCAATCGTTTCACACTTCCATCCATCAATCAAGATCTCTTAGACTTTTGCGCACACACGGTATGGCCTACTCTGTTTACCCAATTATCTTTAATGGTGATGGTGCTTTCTTATCTATGCTTCAACAATGGAATCGAGACTGCCAAAATATATTAAAGCCACTATCAGATTTTTACAAAATGCGCCCTGTTTTTCATCAAATTGCATTTTTACACTGTTGTGTTGGAAAATGTTGTAGTAAAGACCCCTTTAAGTGGCTAAGTGCAACACGCCGTATTTGTCAACAAATGGTGATTTTTATGCTTGTGTACTATATAAAAGTCAGAATCCGACTTTCTTGCAGTGTAGAAACAGTCGTAAATTATATCTTCATGGCCGCTTTAAAATGCTTAAGTGTCCGTTTAACGCTAACAATTTACAGACAAAATGGGCATTTTGAATTTGGAAAAAATGACTGATTGTGGCTTTAAGGAGAACACACACACACACACACACACACTCTCTCTCCCCCCCCCTCTCTCTCTCTCTCTGCAGTTTCAAAACTGGTTTGAAGACCTTTTATTCAACGTGCAGGGCCGTACGCAGGATTTATGGGGGGGGGGTGCGGGACTTCGAAAAAGTGGACTTTTTTTCGAAAAAGTGGACTTTTTTTCGAAAAAAAGTGTACCTAACCCCATTGAAATGGTCGTTTTCGGACTTTTTGAACATTTTATCACCGAAAAGCAGACTTTCTTGTCAAAATTTCTCTCAAATTTTGACCTTTTTATCAAAAATTACAGCAAAAAGTGGACCTTTTGCCCCTTTTGTAGGATTTGGGGGGGTGCGGCCGCACCCTCCCCCCCTGCGTACGGGCCTGTCAACGTGTGATCCATCTAATGTTCATAATCAGAAAACACGTACCACCTTACATGAACTGCAATAATTTGGGTATAAAACGATTTCTGTGAAGTTTAGATCGTCGCATATTTGTTAAAATTGCCTTGAGTGCCATTCCGACCACCATGCATTGACCACAGAATGATATTGGAACGATCGGAAATTCTAGACTGGGGTAAGCTGGGTTGTACTCAGTGGATTAAAACCGATCTCTCTGCCTAATACAAATCTGCTGGTGTCAATAGGGCTACATCACGTCACGAAAACATCTGGAAGGATATAGGTCTACCGAGTATCCTAGTAGAACTAGTCATAGGGACAAAAGGACATAAATCGTAAACTGGTCCTTTTGCTGCCATTTCGAATTAGTTCGTGGAAGTCACATTATTGATTTGCATGGTGACCGCTGCAATGTGCGAAATTTACGTATTACTATGGTTAATCTTCAAGAGCATAGTATATGATTTTCTCGAAGTAGCACCATGCAGGCTACAGGGAATAGGGATACGCTTCTGACTCGATGTTTTCCATCTAAAAATGATAATCCTCAAACTGTCATGGACTTCAGGCACACTAGATATGAACTGTGTATATTACAATCATCTATCGTATCTTACTTTAAATTCAGGTTCCAACGAAATGAAAAATGAGAAAATGCCAGAACATATGAAGGGAGAGCGACTCTCTCTCAGAACGCTCTAAACCGGGATTGATGACCTCTTATTCAAAATGGGATTCCATTAATGTTCCCATCTTGGAATATCAATTTTTCTGCCACGAAGTCTTGATTGTTCGGCATACATGCACAGTTTCCTATAACATTAGAAAAGCCAAACCCATGGGAGAGGTCCCAGTGGGGGAGAGGCAGATTGATCAACCATATCGAAGGTTTCCTGTATTGTAGACGAGGAGTTTGGCGTTAGTTCTTTGTTGGCTCAAGCAGTTGTAACTATCTGTGCGTTCTTGTTTGTGTTGATCTATACATATCCATCCACTCATGGTGTGACCCTCTGCGAATAACTGAACGGGTACTCTGACACAAGACTTATGGTACCACTCATCCACATTTGAGCAACAAACCATTTTTTCCTGCAAAATGTTATCTGGCAGCCTGCATACACAGGTGATTCTTTCACGTACAGTCATATAAACAGTTTGGCTGCCTAGAACTACTCGCGAAGGATGGAAACTCCTCTATCTTTTCATTCTCAAAACACTGAGCAGATGTCTTATTCATATCTGATGTTGTAGAAAAGGACGCGGAGCTTTTTCCCTCACACAAGGACACTGCATTTGCGAGACAAATTACACCCACAATCTACACCCCCTTTCTGGACTGAACACCGTCTCAGGCGATTTCATTTCCGGCTCCTCAGGCATCATGGATGGACGCGATTTTGGCATCTCACATGCGTTGGTGGCGAATGTCCTGTCGGTAGCGAATAAACAAATCGACCTCATTTCTATTTTTCCAAAAACATGTGAAATGGTTACCCCAGTGAGAGAGCCGGTGTGGATGACTTGCACAAAAGTGCCCTTGCACACATTGTACAGAATCCTCTCCTAATAACGAGTTTTGAAGTCGGTACCACTTGTGGATTTCGCCCATATCAGTGCACTGGCCTTGGAAATTTTGACTGTCTGTCTAGCATTCTGTTGGACTTAAATTATTGATTTATCGACTTGCTGAGCACAATTGAGGATGGTGATCTGTTTGTTTTTTTGTTTTCTTAAATTTCTCTCTTCTCTCTACGTCCAGTGACTTTTCTGGGAACAATGTTGAATCTGCACTATATGAAGCTCCTCATCACTTCCACTCTCTGCTCTTCACCAATTCCGTCCGTCTACTTTCCAACCTTCACCTTCAGCAATCTTGCACACTACGCTTCACCTTTATTTTCATTGTCGTTGTCCTGAAGCTCCTTATCACTTCCCACTCCCTATTCCTTCACCAATTCTTCCGTCATACTTCCACCTTCACCAATCTTGCACCCTACGCCATCTCCTTAATTTCCTTTCATTTCTTGCTACGTCAGTTAATAGTGATGTGTCTCATTACTAAGGCTCTTCACCCTTGTTTCCATTCCCATCAATACAAAGCATATCATTATCTGTATTTCCACAACTGTAAGTAATAGTTGTCCTGCTATCGACCATGCTGTCTCCCCTATCTTCATATGCTTCCATTTTCTTACTTTTAACGCCAGCATGGTCAAAAACAAAATCTGTTGCATCAGCGCTTCCTGTCAATCCAACTTTGCTCCCCATTATTTTCTTCCTCTTGTTTGTTTTACTCCTCTCTTTCGGTCTGCCACGGACCAAAGGACAAAAAGGCAACTTCAAGTTGACATTCTGAATAACATCAGAAACTCTCCCAGCTGTAATATTACCAATGCAAGGCACATTCCTTCCACTATTTTTGTTGCAATCCCCTTGAGCATCAGTGCTTTTAGCATTCGTTCTCTTGTCTTCCTCTCCACTTCCATCGGACCTAAGCTTACCTCGTCTATCCGCAATCTTCCTATGTTCATCCCTTACTTGTGCGTTCTTGCCATCTGTTAATGTCCTGCCATCTTCCATTCCACTTCCACCAGACTCATCGTAACTTCGTCTATCCGCCATCTCCATCTGTTCATCTCTTTCTTCTCTATTTTCATCATCCGTTCTCTTGTCACTCTTTCCACCTTCAACAGACGTCTGCTTATGGTTGCCTCCTCTATCTGTCTTCTCCCTTTGGTTTTCTTTTCCATCTGCATGAAATCTTTGGTTACTTCGTCTATCCGCCGTCTCCTTCTGTTCTTCTCTTCCTTCTGTGTTTTCATCATTATCCATTCTCTTGTCATCCTTTCCACTTACGTTAGACTTCTGGTTATTGTTACCTTCTCTGTCTGTCATCTCCCTGTGGTTTTCTCTTCCGTCTGCATAAGATCTCTGGTTACTTGGTCCATCTGCCATTTCACTCTGTTTTCCTCTTCCTTCTGTGTTTTCATCATTTATCCTATTGTCATATTTTTCACTTCCGCCAGACCTCTGGTTACCTCGTTTATGAGCCATCTCCTTCTGTTCATCTCTCTCTTCTTTGTTTCCACCATCCATGCTCTTGTCATCCTTTCCACCTACATGAGACTTCTGGATATGGTTGCTTCCTCTATCTGTCATCTTCCTCTGATCTTCTCTTCCATCTGTGTTTTCATCACTTATTATATTGTCGTCATACTTTTCACTTCCACCAGACCTTTGGCTACCTCGTCTATCCGCCGTCTTCCTCTGTGTGTTTTCACTGTTTGTTGCTCCCTGGTCATTTTCCATTTCTCTTCCATCAGACTTGTGGTTTCTTCGTGTATCCACAATCTCCATTTGTTCATCTCTTTCTTCTGTGACTCCATTGCCCATTCTCTTGCCAGCCTTTCCACCTACATCAGACTTCCGGTTATGGTTGCCTCCTCTATCTGTAATCTCCCTCTGGTCTTCTCTTTCTTCTGCATGAGATCTCTGGTTACTTCGTCTACCCGTCACCTTCCTCTGTTCTTCTCTTCCTTCTGTGTTTTCATCATTTATTCTATCATATGGATTGTCGTCGTACTTTTCACTTCCATCAGATTTCTCTCGTCTATCCGTCATTTTCCTATGTTCACCTCTTCCTTGTGTGTTTTCACCATCTGTTGATGTCTTGTCATCTTCCAGCTCACATCCATCAGAACACTGGTTACTTCGTCTATCCACTATCCCCCTCTGTTCTTTTCGTTCTTTGATGTTTTCACCATTCATTCTCTTGTCCTCCTCTCCACTTACATCAGACTTCTGGATATGGGCTCCACGTCCATCTGCCATCTCCCTCTGTTTTTCTCTCCCTTCTGTGTTGTCATGTCTTCTCACCTTTTGTCTTTCTTCCCCTTCATGCTCACGTATCCTTTGTTTCTTGTCCTTTCTACCACAATAAATCATCTGGCTCTCATCATCTTCATTCTTTTTCCGTTTCTTTGTATTTTTACGCCTCTTCTTTATCCTTCTGCCACTTTCACATCCGTCATCATGGTTTCCTCTTTCTCGCTTTTTAACACCACCACCACCATCATCATTACGTCTAATCTGTTTTGTGTTCCTTTCTACACTGCTTCCATTTGCTGTCTCGTTACCCCTCACCATGTGTTTACTTCCACCTTTACGCAACCTCTTCTTGTTTCTATTATCTTTCACCTGGTGATCACCTGTTCGATTTGTGCTCACATTGTTGCTGCTCTCACTGTCATCAGGATCATTTACCTTTGGATCAGTCTCATCAAGATTGACCAGCACGCCATTCTCACCTTTCTTCCACATGTCATATAGTTTCTGCACAGTCTCCATCTTCTCTGTAAACGCTGTCATACCGTCATTGGAAGCCAGATCGCCATTGACTTGAAAAGAATGATCATATTACGGTACTTATCCTCCTTTGGACTTTGACGTGGTTGATGGATTATAACCTGTCGTGTGGACACGTGTTTTCAACAAGCTGTCTGCGTGCATTAGTAGTTGTTGCAGTTTCATAGTCAGCTCGCCACCGATGGCCAGGGACATCATTGACATGGGAATAAATGAGCATGTGCAGATGCAGTAGTTCTGCCCCAAAAACATGGCGCAACGGCAATCCCATTGTTGTCTTGAAGGATGCAGCAATTGTCTCTTTTCATGCCTAACTATTTACGGGATTTTTTTTTTCCTGGCAGCCTGAATTCCCTTTGTACAATAATCACGGCATAAGATGTAGGGTGGCGAGCAGCTTTCCCTGCATGAATACATCATCTTGTGGTTTAATACGGGAACATTCTATAGTTTATTGAAGGGGCCTGGGAAAGACGTTGCGGCCTCTGAAGGAGGAGAAGAACCTTTACAGCCTCTGGTTAAGGTCATGTTCCGATGCAGAACACCCTTGATCTTTTGATTTAGTGATCAGAGATTTTGTGGTGTTGCATAAGTTGATGACAGTATTTGTCTCGTTGACATGCCCACAGTTTCCTGACTTGCAGACCATTTTTATTGTTAGTATGTTACGCAAGATGCGGGCGCTTCCTTTTCCAGCTGAGCGACATTTGTCAAGCTCTTCTTGTCCTTGAAAAAACGATCCCACAAACAAGGCGGTGGTCTTCTCTCCCGATCTCAGTTAGTTCTTAATTTTCACGGTTCATAGTTTGCATCACGTGGAACTTGCAAAACTGTATCCTTGCCATGGGGCATCACGGCTTTTCAAAGCAGCTATTTCGTGACAGTCACTTGTCAATGACGAACGGCTTACCAAAGAAAATCATGAACCTTACTCAAGTTCTACACCAACATCGACTTATTGTATTTTTTTCTCATGGACAAAAAACAAAATCCCACAACCCTACCATTACCATTACCATACTCTACACTGACATGTGTGGATAAAGGGGCATTCTGGTTTGTTAACACAATAAGACCGTCATTAAAACATTCAGGGTAGAGGTTAAAAGCGTCTGCACTATCACTGGTCACAAAGAGGATGGCTTTCAAGCTCGCCGGTCTGTGTTGTTTGCACAGAGAGTGTGCACCAGGATTCATCAGCACCTGAATAGATTCAAAGAGACGTTATAATAACATGTTGGTATATAACTACATTGAAAATTTTTCATTAAAAAAATGTTTCTCTAGCATAAGATTGAAAAAAGGAATAGTTTGCCTTATCTGTTTATGCTTAGGTTTCACGTTATCCACCAAAATAGGTCACAGGTCAATAGAGAACCCCCCCCCCCCCCCCCCCCCCCCCACCCCTTTTTTCTATGCTAATTTTATGCTTTTACACTTTATTATGCAAAGAGACATGAGGACATTCCAGAGAGAGCGCCTTCATTTTTTTTGAACCCAGGGGTTTTTGCATTTTGGAAATGTTACCAATGCTACTAGATCACACAGGAAGTGAATAAGCGAATACTCAGTCTTATATAATAGATGATGATTTAGCAATAATATTTCTGTCGTGCAACGGGACCAGAAATTCAAAGTATGGTTTCCTATAGAGACGGTTAGGCTGAGCAGGGCAAGTTCAAAAACAAGGGTTGCGTTTTCTTTCTGCTGGTTTGCAAATAAACATTCGAAACGTGCACGGTAGGTGGTCTACAACTGATCAAGTGCAATTGTGAGGAATTTGTATCCTCAAAGAATCTCCATCTGTCACTTTAATTCAAACCAAACTTAACCCCATCAGCCAGATTTATTGTAACCCCCCCCCTCCCCCCGGCAGCCTGAATTACGAAACTCTGCATGAAGACTTATGGAATTCAAAATAAAACTACAAACAAACAAACATAAAAAACATAACTTTTAAAATGTTGATCATACCTATAGCATTATTTCAATTGTTTCTATCAACTTTGCATAGGGAAATGTGTTTCGGAAAGCGAAATATTGACAAGGATTCCGCACTTCGCGCGGGGGGGGGAACCCTATGTGCACCCCTTCCTGCACCCATCTGGACAGCTTGATTACGAACCCTGCATGAACGCTTTATGCTTAATTCAAAACAAAACTTAACCACAAACATACCGTAAAATCGCGTCTACAAGCACCGGTGTTTTGCAGCATTGCAATTATGACTGACCATGACTCGATATTGTCAACAAGAGGACCTGCTAGATAGAATTGATATGACTGATGGACCCTTTCCTTTAAATTTCCTGGACTGACTTAGAAAACCCATACGTAGAAGTGTTATTCAGAAAATATCCCGACGTTAGTCAGAAAATATTCTGACTGACGGGCCTTCTGAATAACGGGCTGTTTTAACACATAAAACAGCCCACTAATCAAATTCTGAATAGCGGCCTTCTGAGTAACGGGTTTTCTGAGTGACCAGAAGGACCCCATTAATCAGAAAACCCGTCAGTCAGAACAAAAACATCTGAGTAGCGGGTCTTTTAAAAAAATAAAATACAACAGTTAGAGGCTTGATTCCAGTGTTATATGCAGCTTTTTTTGCCTTTACACTTATGAGTAATGTAATTTGATCACTAGAAACCTTATTTGGCATTTCCCTGTAATGGACATTTTCAAAATTCAAGATGGCCGCCAATACAGCCGCCTTTAAACATAGTAAAACCTACATTATATGTGTATATATGTACTAACATCAACGAATTATTATTATACAGTGTAAATTAAGGTATGGGATAAGGTATTTGACATTTGACATTCTTATCTGGAATTTCTGTTTCTTTAACATGCAAAAATGTTAAGATGGGCGCCACTTGTGTGCTGCCGTTTTACCTTCTTTAAAACCTAGAAATTACGATACATCTGTATTGTAGTTAGTAAAACACCCCAAAATTGATTATTAAAAGTTTAAATTAAAGTAATGAGATGTATGCCTTTGAGCATTAATAAACTGTATCTGGTATATTGTTTGACAACATAAATTCAAAAATGACGGCCAGTATATTATGAATATATGACAATTCGTTAGGTTTAAGATCTTAAAATAGCCAGATGGCTTCTCATCTTGATTGGTAAGGCTTGCTAACACACTTGAAATGTCAGATATGAATTCCTACTGGGTATTTAGATGCAGAATTATGCCTCCTTCTATCACAAATAATTGATGAATTATTGGGGCTTGACTTGCCAAATGCGATATTTATGACAATTTTTTGGTAAGGCGGGTACCGGAAGTCCGGCTTCTACTAGCAATGTTGGCCTGATAATACGGACGAAAGTCCGTTTCTTCTTCAGGAGCTGGAACTCTATAAAACGCTTATGAAGAAAAGAATAGACCACTTATATTCCAAATTCGGTGATTTTGTCCCGCTCAAGAAACTCGCATGATTTATGGTGGAATCTTACCCAGCTCTTGCTAATGTGTCAATTAAGAGTTGTTCTTCAGACTTTCATGCCATCTTTTTCTTTCGCATCTTGGCGCGAAGGTTGTGAAGATCCTTGGTGCTGATAAGGTTTCGTTCCTGTGGCAAGAAACAAACATAGGATAGCTATATCAAAAACACCGATCTGCATTCATTTCACACGTTACAAATTTTGTTTGTTAAGGTAGTGTTCATAAATACTCGGAGGGGGGGGGGATTCATGGGGGATAACAAAAAATTTAAGTCCAAAAATGGGATCCAAACAATTCCAACCGGCATGGGGGTGGCCAAACAAAAGTAAGGAACATTTTGCTCATTTCAAAACTTTACCACAGATCATTTCTTTGTATGATCAATTTGCAATTTTTGAGAACATCAACTTTTCCATTAGAAAATGTGTCGTGAAAACCAAATATTACAACGGAAGGAGTCACCCTTCCTGTGCCCAATCCCGTATAATTGGTGCCATGTCCACATTGAGGGATGCCATGTTGTACCTGCGACCCAAGTTTGGTTTAATTCCATCAAAGTATGTGGATATTACAGGCAAATGCACCCTTTTTCACAACAGACATCATCAACAACAACAACAAACATCAACTACAGTGGACAAAGTGATCCCTATGTACACAAGCATAGAGGTCTTTCACCTCACTCATGCATAACCTATAACAAAATGTGTCAGTTCCCGTAGTATTCCTCATTAAGATCAATTTAATACCCGACTTAGGCCTACATATCCAATATGCATGTCGTTCTTTAGCTTTAGAAAAGTTCAAAAAAATTGGAATGGACTTTGCCATTCCCGGCAGATGGCCGTAATCCGAAAGGTGGAAGACCTCTATCGGTTAGTAGGATACGCACAATCCTAATATTCGCATTTATGCGGAACGGATAACCCCCAAACTGCCAAATGCGATATTTATGACCATTTTTGTAACATGGCCTATTGGACCATACAACATAGCACGGTCTGATAAACGTTCAGAAAAGAAAAAAACCGCAATGAAGAGGGGAAATAAGATCCTTGGCAGTAAAAGATAAAATAGATAACAACCTGTAAAAACTACCGAAGGTGTTGCAAATGTGAAAGGTTGCACATTCTAGCGTAAATTGGGATCGTTTATGCACAACTTTACAGACGAAGGTTTCCAAATTCAACTACCTACGCTAAGCATAAAGGAAGTCCCTGTTTTTAGAGGAGCACCATAACATAACCGTACTGCCAAACCGATAATTTATTAAAGGAACGCCCTAATTAATGTGGCGTTAGCTATGTAAGATTGTATTTTGTAGCTATAATAACAAAAACTAAAGCTTAAGATGATTCGTTTATACCAATTGAGATATGATATAAAACTAAACGGTGTGAAGTTTAATATAGGAACTGATGTTATAAAAAAAGTGTGAAAAGACCAGTTTATTTATGGTGATTTCTTTAACATTTGGAAGTGGCGTACGTCGTTAGTAATAGATTTTTGGGGGGGGGGGTGAAGTGGTAATGCAGGCCTGTATGCGCGGCCGGGGGGTTGGGCGCGCAGTTGATTTACCCCAAAAATAATTTTGAAAAGAGCGCTTCCATTTTTACAACAAGGTGGAACATCTTAAAAACTGGGGAGGGAGCCGTAGCGGTTTAATTGGTTGAAATTAACTCATAATTTTGAAGGCTAGAGAAAGGCATAAAGTGGAACTCTCAGTGGTGGCGCTGGGGGTGGGTAATTTCCCCCACCACCCCCCCAAACAGAAGAAAAAAAAAGGGGAAACATTTATTTTTGGTAAAAATCAGCGATGATTTTGGACTAAAATTGGTTAAAAATCTCGAAATGCCACCCTCCCAGAATTCACTGTAAACCCCACCAAAAAAAAATTTGCTCCACCTCCCAGACTTTCAAATCTCCCCTAAAAAATCACGTTGCCATCACCCCCGAAAAATAAGTCTGGGGCTGCCAATGGAAACTTTCGATTTGGTGGGGGACGGGGGCAAATTCACTCTTGAAGCATCCACCGGGCATGCTTCCCGGGAGTGCTAATAAATGGGACAATCTTTTATTTTATCACCATTATCACATTAAATCCAGAACCATGCTGCCAAAGTAGGGGGAATGAACATGCAAGAATGGTTCAGCTGCAAAATATTTTTCTTCATACTGTAAGCAGGGAGGATTTTTGACCACAAACTGTTGCTCAGGAGGCATAAAGTTGTGACCAACCGTTCCAACAGGTGCTATTCATTTATTCGAGTAGGTACGATCACAAAGCAGTATCAATTATTTGTAAATGTTTTCAGGAATTAGAATGGCCAAATTTGGCACAACCCCAAAATCCTCAATACCCGTCTTGTGGTAGGCAATCGTCCATGAAACACTGGCTCAGGTGCGAATCTCAATCCTGCTTCTTTTAAAAATATTATAATTTGCTATTATTTTATTTTTTCAGGTAAATAGGGAAAAAATCCACGTCCAAAAAAGTATTGCAAAGCCAATAGCTGCCCTTCCTTTGAGGTTAGTGAGGGCGACCTGCTCCTGAAGCATGCACGATTGGTCAAAACTCCTGTGTGCATTCATGCTTCTTTTCTTCCTCGGTTCCTCCGTAAGAAAACTGATTCTTTTCTATATCTACCTTTTTAGTTACACAAACAAAAACAATAAGACTTAACTGAGGTACAAAGAAGATTGAAACATTGATTTGGCTTAGTTGAGTACTGCATTGACTCGCCGTTTAATATCACATGAATCAAACCATCAAAAGATAACAAAAAACATTACGCCACGATTGAATTTATAGTCTGAATTGAATTAATGAGGGCAACTTATCCAAAATGCTAGAAGAAGACATAGCGCACATAAGGCCCGCATGGCACGCCGGGCTGTGCAACCAGATTATTAAATGCCTATGATTTTGAAATTAATAAGATTGTCTCAGATCCGATTCGAAATGTAGGAATTGCGTTGCTTTCTCAGTTTTCCCACCCGTCCGTGCTGGGAAATAAGGAAGGGTTGACGGGGCATTACCAGCGGCGGAGGCGCCACCAGACCTAGCACCAGGACCTAAGACTGAAGCCCAAAACGAGACACATCTGGCACAATGGGCTTAAGGGGGAATCTACCCTCATTTTGAGGTGTTATTTGAAAAAGCAGGTAGAAGTAGTTGAAATGTTGGAAGTATGGCTTGTTTATGTCGTGTCAAGCTAGCGACTGTGGTTTCACAGAAAAGTATATTATTTGTAAATTTGGAGTATATTTTTTTTAACTTTAACTTAAAAAAAAAAATGTGTTGAATTTGGGGTAGTAAAGCAAAATTGCACATTTTGCCCCCCAAATTCGTACAATAGGGGTCTTTTTACCAGTTGTCTGCTATCCACGTAGATTTAATGGGTCAAGCTGTGCAACCCTAAGCGGAGACATTCTCAATTTTAATCCCTGTGTTGCCATGGCACCCCGATTTCTTGCAAAATTCAATTTTTCTTGCTGGATGTGACTTTGAAGGGCTTATAAATCAAAAAGTAAGCCAGATATCACAAATACCTCCCATTAAGTTGTAGAGCAGTATATAAAATAGACATTTGTGCCAGTTTGGTGGTCATACACCATTTGGAAGTGCCAGAAATTTTTTGGGGGCAAATTGCCGAAGTGCCGCAAATTGCAAAAAAAAAAGATATAGAGCAATTAAGTTCTAGAAACACGATAATTAATTTTATTGATAAAATGTATTGCAGTTTTGATATTGAAAATGTCAAATTTAGTTTATTTACATTATTTATGCTAAATTAAAAAAAACATCAGGGAAAATAATCAAAATATTAGCCAAATTAATTTAATTTTGGCATTTTCTTAATATCACTGCTTGAAAAACAGAATAAGATAAAAAGTACATAGAGATGCTTGAAAAAAACAATAAGAACATAAGAAATAGTATTAACTTGGTGGTACAATGCACTTTGCTAAACTGTAGCATCGCGGAACGGAATGTCGATTTTAACCAAATAAAAAGTAAAATAGAGCTGAAAGTAGTTGAGGAATTAGAAAAGTAAGAAAAATCAGATATTCTTGCTCCACAAAAGCTTGAGGGGAGATGCCCCTTAAGGGCCTCACGGATGATTTCGCGGGTTCTAGTGTAACTAAGGCCGTATCTAGTATAGCAACCGAGTCGCTTTTTGACGAACTCCAACCTTCGAAAGGACAGGCAAATGAGAATCGTCGGGATCTCCCAAAAGCTTG